>JAAQRG010104904.1:0-40000 GCA_011634625.1 Babylonia areolata | reverse complement strand
GCGTGTGTGTGTTTGTGTTTCTATCTCTCTCTCTCCGAGTCATACATGTCATGTGTATTTCTATAACCTTTTGTTAATTTGTGAATATTTTCGGATTTCATTTCTTTGTTGTGAGGGCTGGATGTAAAAAGCGTATGCACGCTTGTTCCACCAAGTTCCCTCATTAAAAAAAAAAAAGTTCTCTCTCTCTTAATTTTTTTTCATTATCAAAGACAAGGGAGTCTGAGGATCATAATCAACCAAATCAAAAATTGCGCAGGCTTAATTTTTTGGGGGAAACGTCTTTAATCTCCTGAACAATGTAGCACGTGCATTTAATCTCCAGTGAAGCGTTTCACTATAGGCCATGTCTCTGTCTTTGTTTCTTTTTCCTCTGTTCAGTAAATGGTTTTAGTCAGTCTTTCTGTAGTTGGGCAAGTACCTGATTCACTCGCTAAAGAAGTAGAAGATGGCTTTACTGCTCAATTTTCCTTGCCTCCGACCTAGTTTTTTCCGAGGCCAAAATATTTGATACATTGACATCAGTAGTCTTGATTAAGATTCAGAGGAGTAAAAAAAAAAAACACTTTAAAAAAAAATAAAATAAAAAGTCATAATCATATGACACTAAAAAGTTACACTTGGCATCAGTCTTTTAAATTTCTTAGCTGTTGATAAGCACAGTCACAGTTGTGTAGAACGACTTAAACCCAGTCACCTTTCTGTAAACCACATGTCGCCCTGTCTTGTCCCGACTAAACTTGGATCACATAACAACGTGCACCGTAACAACGCCAGCTTATCTCTCACGTGTCCGTAACGGAGGGTCTGGGTTTGATTATTTTTATATCGATTCCTTTTCTCACTGATTCCGCGGCACAGTAGGCCTATATGTAGCTGCCCGTAGAGATCTTTCCAGTAAAGCAGAACTGATGGATTGGATATTTCTCATGAAGAAACTGTGTTGAATAACATCTCTCTCTCTCTCTCTCTCTCTCTCACACACACACACACACACACACACACACACACACACAGAGTGACACATACACACACAAAAAATACACTGAAGCCATTGAACAACATATTAGCTTTGAGTTGTGGGGTTCTTGACACCGCTGAGTAATGCCACCCCTGTGTACTGCCAGTCGATACTGTGCATTTGTTTGGGCTAAAAGAATTATGGGGTTGCTACCTTATACTGATGAGAACACCAAATGCATGACCTAATGTATAGATCGAGATGGAGAGGTTCCCCATTCTCATGTATAGGTAGATACATCAATTAGGCCTACTGAATGAAATTACTGATGGTGAGCAATGACAGGGTAGGCTACTACAAAAAAAGGCTTATAACAGGTTGTATAGTTTGGACATAACTTGGGAAATTATTGTATACTAATGAACAAAAGAAAAAGACCAAATCAAACATGACCGCTCCCCTCAGTGGTGTATTCGGCCATTGTATTTGCGAAATTTGAATAAGAATCTGTACCTCAGATTTTTTGTCTTCACTCTTATCAGTCTTTTGAAATGGTGTTTTACAAGTGACACCGAAAACGTGAGCAACAGCTGTAGGCCCACATGTAGTCGAAGAGTCCAAATAAATTACAATATCAGCATATTGTACGTCACTTTGCCATTCACATCATAAGTTTCTTTTGACTGACGGAGCGGCTGCAGAATAGGCTACAGCAGGAAAGTTACACCTGTTACAGAGTTACACATTTTACACAGGGGTCGATTCGCAACAAGCCAATAAATTCGGCCGAGTAAAACTGCACATAACATCTGATCGAAGAGCCCATTAACTTTGCCTCACAGCTGTTCAAAGTCTCTCTCCCTCCCTATATATATATATTTTTTTTTTTCTTCAGCAAACTACACGCTTGGATCGCTCTTGTAACACAGATTTGGTTCGTCAGTGGATATGTGCGAGGCGCCTATATCAACGCAGGATCTACATTATGAAGGAATCAGAAACAAATTATACTGATCCATTTCGTTTTTGAACCGTGTTCGTTTATTTCAGTAGTGTCTCGTATACTGAAGAATGGGCCCGTCGTCACGGAAACTGAAATGTGTGTGTGTGTGTGTGTGTGTGTGTGTGTGTGTGTGTGTGTGTGTCAGTGTGTGCATGTCAGTGTCTGTGTGTTTGTCTGTGCGTGTCTGCATGCTGTGTGTCAGAGTGTCGCGGTGTTCTGTGTGTTTTCCGTTAACTCAGTGACATGTTTTACAGCTTTCCAACATCTCTCTCTCTCCCTCTCTCTCTACACGGTCTGTCTGTCTGCCTATCTGTCTCTCTCTGTTCGAGTCTCTCGATCTCTCTGTCTCTGTCGGTCAGTGTCTGCCGGTCTGTCTGTCTCTCGGCTCTCTCTCTCTCTCCGGCCCTCTCTCCGTCTGTCAGTCTCAATGCACGGCTCACGTTCCCTCCCGGCGCCTCTCGATCTCTCAGACTCTTTGTGAACGGTTTCACAATGTCGTCTTCCCTGTTGCCGGTCAGTTCTCTCTCTCTCTCCCTCACACACACACACACACACGTGTATATATATAGTATATATATATATATATATATATATATATATATATATGTGTGTGTGTGTGTGTGTGTGTGTGTGTGTGTGTGTGTGTGTGTGTGTGCCGGGTGTGTGTGTGTATATATATATATATATATTTAGAGAGAGAGAGAGCCGGAGAGAGAGAGATTTTATTTTTGATACGGATGGTATATCATGTCCATTGCAGCTTTAAATCCCCTCACTCGGCCGTTGACGTGGAATACACGTCCGAGTCAGTGTCACTGATCGACTGACTGACAGACACCCCGCCGGGTGAACTCGTACAGTTGGTTGTACACACTGAGACACACTGACACATTGGCAAACTGCACTGCACACACACGCGCGCGCGTGCTCGCGTCCACTGACCGCGGCGCTGCACGTCAGCCGGTCAGTCACGGTGGCACGCACTGACACACTGCACACACATTGCAGGCCGAGCACGCCGCACAAACACACACACACATCACACACACCGTGGCACACTGTCACACACACACACACACACACACACACACACACACACACACACACACACACACACACACACACTCAGTGCACACTGACACACACACACAAGCTGGCACGACCGGCTGGGACACACCCACCACACACGGCCTACCCACCCTCACCCTCCCACGCATAACTGATTACTGATCTATGTTGCAGACCGGCGCGTAACCGAGAAGACAGGGTAAAGCCCAGTGTGCGTGGCATGTGAAAAGTCGGACAGACACAAAACACCCAATATAAAAAGCCTCTTGATAACGAAAGCACTGTAGTGGTTGCATCGACCCAGAGAAGTTCTGATTGTGTTCATTTTGACACGACATGAAATCCGCAGAAAATCAGTCATCCATTTGCCGCCAGATTGTATTATTCTTTCAGTTTAAGGCCACTTTCGTGGGGCTTTTATAAGTAATTCAGTTGAACACACACACACACACACACACACACACACACACACACACACACACACACACACACACAGCCAAAAGAGCTTCACAATGAATATTCTCTCATACGAGTGAGTAATAGGATAACAATTGAATAATACGTAAAAACTGACCAGAACAAAGGTTTTCGCCGGTTCATGTTTTGAATTAAAACTGAATTTTTTTTTTTTTTCGAATAAAATATATAATATTAATATATATATAATTAATTGATGACTCCGACCAAGAGGACAAGAAGCACTGATATAAAAATTGGTTGCATAAATACTTTTTTCATTGCACCGAATATTGGTTTGTCGTTCATCAGATACCAACCACATGCCTCTCGATCGTTCAGTAAAAAGAAGCCAGCTACTTTACTGCCCGGGATACCAGTGGACATGGACCTTGCATCTGTAATATTACTGGTTTGTGAAATTAAATAAATCAATAACAAACTCGCCCACTCATCACCCACTGATTAGTTTTTCTTCGCCTTGAACCGCAGTTGATCATATAAAACACACACACACACACACACACACAGAAACAAACAAAACAAACTCTGGGAATAAAAAAAAAGAAAAGATTCAGATGTTTATTAGTAGATGTTTGAAAACCAGCTACGTCTTCATGAATGTATTAGAGAAAACTATGGTCGCTGCACATACGTGTGCCCAAAGACATGATGAGGAGAGTCCTTGTATTTTCCCCTTCCAAATTTCCTTGCAAAGTTGTGGGCGTGTCAGCTTGTCGCTTCGCCAACGTGGTTCCTGGCAATCGTAGACATGATAAGTCTATTTCCGCCGGAATGTTGCAGATTGACTTGTGCATGCTGGGAAATTATTTATAGAGACCAATGAAAAAGGGCCAAGTACGATACTTGTTCCGAATTTGGTTTTCATTGATTGGCTCAAAGTCTGTTCGTGGGGAGCGGCGATTGGATGCCGTCAACAGCGGAAGGGATTCCCTTGAAATTGCCAGGACAGCAACGTGCGCAAGGCGACGCTGTTCATTATCGATCCTTTCTCCGAATAAAAAAGCCTCCTTCGTCAGGAGCCGTAATTGGTGACAACCATGAAGAAATTAATTTTTCTCGGAGCCATTGGATTGCTCTTCTTCGCTGGTAAGTGACTAAATTTGCCACATTTATCAAGCTTAGTTTAACGGTTAGCTTGTACTCTAAATGTTGAGGCTCGAAGTCAAACACAAAAAAAGGAGCAAACACTTTCGTGAATCTGAAATAATTTCGGAGTGTTGCTAGGATTTAGACAGTACTCTTTGTTTTCGCATTTTAGTAGGTTCCAATATAAGCCGTGCACTATAAGACCAAGATGGTTAAAAGTTAATATTTTAAAGCTCCGTTATTTTGTCGAGTTGCATTTGCATTCGAACGTTAACTGAATAACTCCTGTCAAGTCGAAGCCGGTTTGATGATGCACTGTGATGGCTTCATCAGAATTGTTTCCTCTTTTTCACTTTTCTGCAGTGAAATTAAAGAAATAACTGCATAGGTTGTTGACTAACAAAGCACAAAGAAATTATCTTATTCTCAGATGACACCACCAAAGTTTCACTCTTTTTCCAAAAAGGGGTGTGTCCCATTTCCGTGCGATCTGGGCACACGTGTATGATATAATTATTGATATTAAGTGCACTGTTTATAAATAAGACATAGTACCTACTGTAATGAAAAATATAAATACTTGTTTAATAAGTAATGTAACAGTTGTATAGTGTTACAGAACTTACACATGACATACAGTATCATACAGTAAACAATGTCCCTTTTGTTTTACACACACACTCCACACACCAAGTTACTTTCAGTGTTTCAGCTGAGTATGTCATTATGTTTCACTTTTGTTGAACAATTATATTCACAGTTCCAGAAACATGATCAGGGTAGAAAATTTATTGTATTGAAGCTTTTAAATATCTTTTATTAGTTTCATTCTTACAGCTTTTATAGAGATATATGATTGAAAATTATATTGAAAGTCATTATGAAATAATAGAAATTAGAAGTCATGTATGTGTTTGAGTCTGTGTGTGCATGCATTCATATTCCTGTGCATGGATACTGACTTTGTGAAATCCATTCACTTACACACACTTCAAAAGTTATTTTAGATAAACATCCATGTTATTGTGTTCTTATATAAACTCCATTGTTCCTCAGTCTTTTAAATCTTTCTGTTCATCACAAGACCTTGAGTAGACTGATTTCAGAAGATGGTGTGTTGGTGCATATATGATCCTGTGCGTGGTTACTGACCAATATCATGCACACTTATTTCGCTTTTCAGACTTAAATTTTTTTATATATATAAACATTTGCATTCTTGCATTCTTGTCTGAGTCTCAATTTCTGTTTTTAAAATGTTTTTAAATACTCAGTTTCTATTATAATCCTGCTTATTCAAACTGTTCAGTTTATATACGAAGCAGCTACTGTGTCAGATAAACAAGTGAAGCATTTTTATGATTACAGCGGTGGTACAGGCAGAGGATGAAGCAGGAACAGTTGATGTCGACCTGGGCAAAACCATGGAAGCCTCACGAACTGATGACGAGACTGTCCAAAAGCAAGTACAAAAAAGAAATTTGACACTTCCATTTTCCACATGCTCCTTTCTTACAAATTGTCAAGACAGTGCAGTTATGTAGGCAGCTATGATCTAAGCATGATATTTATAATTTATAGTTACTATTATTTATTTGATGAGTTGTATTCTTTGTATGAAACGCATTAGAACAGGGTTTGACGCGCAGTTTTGAAATGACCCATTGATGTGGCAGCCAGTCGGTCACTTGACTCTTTATTCTCCTGCAAAACAATCCAGACTGCAGTTTCAAGCTCAGAAAAAATATGAATAAAGTTGTTACTGTTGTCACTCTGTGTCTGCAGTTCAACAATGAACAGATGAACACTGAAAAAAAAATATAACTTGTAGTGGGGTGTGGGGGGGGGAACTCTGATTAGAACTTGTAATAGAAATCATAGCCAAGTAATAACCACTCTTGTTTGAATGGAGCACTTAACCCCTAGGCTGCCTGCATGACGAGATAACTCGTCATGGCAAGCATGTATGCTTCGCTGCCTGCGTGACGAGATAACTCGTCATCGAAATATTCTGACTTTTCCCTGGTTTGCATTAACTTCCTTGGCAAAAATAGTGGTAGCTTTAGCCTGGGGAATCTCTAGATTCTATTCATAGCTAGAAACCCCATCTACGTCATGAAGCAGTCCTTTATTTGAACGTTTTGGTTGGGTCACTGTCCAAGTGTTTGCCTGACTTCTCTCCTCGCTCGCTCAACAAAATGTCGGACTGACGCCGTGCTCAAGACATGCGATCATGACGAACTAAATCAACCAAGATTTCTTTCTTTAGCTGATGCTCAGAAGGAATTGAAGCGTAAATTCGAAGGAGAAGATAGTGATGAACATTTATAGGACGATCTGATAGAAAATAAAGGGAGTAATCAAGAGAGTGGCCAAGATGCAACTGTCAGTGAGTGATGCCGGCTGTACAGATGTTAGCAGATGACAGATGACCGAATTAGCAGCAGAGCGATATTCTTGGCACGCAGCCAACGCGGTCTGATGAGAACTGAATCAAGTGACCGTGTGAGAGGGGTGAGGAGGAAGGGGGTGGAGACTGAGGGGGCGTGGCCTCACATCCATCTTATCACTTGGAGAAGTCACAATGTATTGTATATCTATCTCTTAAAAAATATATATATATTGTGGTTGTTCTAGTATGATTTTGTGTTTGCAGATATCCATTTGTCCAGAAAATATGATGTTTTTGTGCAAATTACCTGACTAATGTTTGTAATGAACAAGTTGAAAATGTGACAAAAAACAAAACACTGATTTCAAAACAACAGCATGTCACTAAAAATATATAAAATGGGAAAACAGCATGTGTTTTGTATTCTTTATTCATTTACCTTTCAGAAAATATATACTTTTATGGGTCTTTCTCCAATAACAAAGAGCACAGAATTTTTTGAAAATTTATACCCGTTTTTTGTGAAAAAACCCTGGCAAATAGATTTCACTTAAATCTTATTTTCCTGGCAGCGAAAGGGTTAATATTTGTTGTGCAAGTGATCTTTAAGTTAACTGAATTATTAATGAAATAATTAATGAAAGTGATTTAGCAGTGGCAGCTGACATTTAGATTGGTTAAATTATTAATGAATCTTGGAAGGTAGAATGGTGTATGGTGATACTAATACTTGCTGTGAGAGAGACTGTGCATTGTTAGGCTAGGACATTTGATGGGTTACTTTATGCTTGTATTGATAAGGAATTCTGGATATTTTTTATTGCAGTATAAGGGTACTGTAATTATACAATTATTCCCCTGATCCATTGAGTTGATGAGTTGACACTGTTTTGAGTAGTTAGCATGTAACTTACACTTTTCTTCAGTTCCTGGTGGAAGCTTTCATTGTTTCAGCAAGTTGTTGTGATATCATGCGAGTTGTATCAAGACTGTTCAGTATGGAAACGAGTTGTATTCGGTAAGTTGTTTGTGGATGCAGTGGTCCCATTGCAGAAGGTATAATGTTAACTGGTTGTGTATGGCAAAGAGGAAGTGTGTTGACATTGATGCAGAGTGTGTAATGTTGATGGCTGTAGGATGTAATGTTGACACTGTTAATCTGTGGGATGCAGGGTGTAATGTTGATGGCTGTGTTGTGTGCAGAGAGGAGGAAGCCATCAAACTGGACGGGCTGAATGTGGCCCAGATGAAGGAGCTGAGGGAGAAGGCGGAGAAGTTTGCATTCCAGGCTGAGGTCAACCGCATGATGAAACTCATCATCAACTCTCTCTACAAGAACAAGGAGGTAGGGGAAAGGCTGCTTTTGGATCACAGGGCTTTTTCTCTAGACATGCCCATGGTGCACTCAATACAGGTTGTGCTTATCAGTATCATGTGGAGGAAGTGAACACCAGCAAGGACTTTGGTTTTAACAAGAAGAATTAATCTAATTGTCCTTTTCATAATAGAAATTTTGATTAGATTTTTGTTGTCATTTTACAATAGATTCAAACCTTTTATACTCACTGGAAAAGGATTTTTTTAAAAGCAGATGGTTTAATTATTTTTGGGTGAATGTAGGCCACACTGTGATTTGATTGTGTGCTGTAGTGTGTGAAACACTAAGAGAAGAGACAAGTGCAGCAGCTGTAAATTAATCGTTCTGTGATGTTATTTTCAAATTGAAAAATACAAGGTACTTGCTAGTTTGCATTATTGTCAGTAATGTGACAGTGAAATCTATATACTTTTTCAACACTGAAGTTCCTGATGGAAAACTGAACAAGACATGCATATTGAGTTGCTGAATCATAGGTTTGGTAAGTTCTTTTTTGTCTGTAACATAACTTGTTTAGTTGTCATGACAAAATGGAACAGAACCTTTGTAAGTTGTTTTTTTTGTCTGTAACGTAACTTGTTTAGTTGTTATGGCAAAATGGAACAGAACCTTTCAAATTTTATAGTGCCGTGTTATAACTAAAGGGAACAAAGTGGCATTGCTTTTCCGGTATTTCAGCCAAGGAAGTGTTTAGAAAACCATAAGATGCCATTGATATAGCAAGCACCACCAGCACCACAAAGTAATGTATCATCATCCTTTCTTTCCTGTGTGTTTCCAGATCTTCTTGCGAGAGTTGATCTCCAATGCATCAGATGCCCTAGACAAAATCCGTTTCCTGTCCCTGACTGACAAGGATGCCTTGAGTGCCACAGACGAACTGAGCATTAAGATCAAGGTCTGTGTGCCACCAATTTTTGTGGTTTGGGCTTGTCTTTAGTAATGTGTGTGTGTGTTTATTAGAGTGAGTGTGTTCAGTTAGTGTATGTGTTGTCTGTATTTTCTGCTCTGCCATTCTCAGTCTTCTCTATTCCTTCTTCAGTGCTTTCCACCCAAATGTCCTCTATCTCTTTTTCTTTCTTCTGTGTACATGAGTTATCTTTGCTTTCTTTAGAGTGTATATGATGCGTGCATAATTCCACTGTCAAGTTTTCTGCACTCTGAGTGTGTGTGTGTGTGTGTGTGTCTGTGCTCTTTTTCCAGAAAGTGACTTGTGTGTTTATGAAATTCGTGTGTGTGTGTTGTAGTATCTGTTTCATGACTCTGTCAACCAGACTGTCTTTTGTCTTCCATCTCTGTGTGTTCCTCTGTATTTGCCCCTGCCCCCTCTTGCTCCTTGTTGCTGGCATGTGAGCACAGTACCTTGTGGCTCCAGGCGGACCCGGAGAATCACGTACTGCACGTGACAGACACTGGCATCGGCATGACACATGATGACCTGGTGAAGAACCTGGGTACCATCGCCAAGTCTGGCACCAGCGACTTTCTGGCCAAGATGGGGGAGGCCTCTCCCACAGAGCTCACTGACCTCATTGGACAGTTTGGTGTCGGTTTCTACTCCAGCTTCCTGGGTGAGGGACTGTGTTTGGTGGTGGTGTTGGGCGACCAGTTGTTTTTGTACATTTTGGTTGAGGGACTGTGTGTGTTGTGTTTACAGCACAACCAGTGACAGTTGGGCAACTTGTTATTGTATGATATGCATGAGGGACGATGTGTGGTGTGTTTACAGCACAATCAAGTGACGGTTGAGAGCAACCTTTCGTTATTGTAGATTTTCTCAAGATGGAGAATGGTCATTTTGACAGAAAAATGTGATCATGATTAGATACTACAGTGGTATGGATTTTCGGCATGGGCATTCATCCAAGCAGCTTTCCACTTAATGTCATGTCGGATGATGAACATGAAAATGATAAATTGGCAGAATGAGAAATGGAGTTATCTCCCTTGATCCTATGCCACCAGTATTGAGAGGTAGTGTGTTTATTTAGTACAGATCAGGTACTGACAGTGAGTGTCTTCATTAGATAGCCACTTACTTTGTTTTTGTGACTGTAACACATTGTTGTAATTCCTGAACACATGTGGTATGTGACGTCTAGACAACAGTGAGAAGTCAGTGTGTTCTGATGTTCCAGTGTGATGTGGTGTGATGTTCCAGTGGTGTGGTGTGGCGTGATGTTCCTGTGGCGTCATGTGGTGTGATGTTCCAGTGGTGTAGTGTGGTGTGATGCTCCAGTGGTGTGGTGTGTGGTGTGATGTGATGTTCCTGTGGTGTGGTATGATGTTCAAGTGGTGTGGTGTTGTATGATGTTCCAGTGGTGTGTAATATGGTATGATGTTCTTGTGGTGTGGTGTGATGTTCCTGTGGTGTGATGTGATGTTCCTGTGGTGTGGTGTGATATTCCAGTAGTGTGGTATGTTCTTGTGTTGTGGTTGGTGTGATGTTCCAGTGGTGTGGTGTGGTGTGATGTTCCAGTGGTGTGTCATATGGTATGTTCCTGTGGTGTGGTGTGATGTGATGTGATGTTCCTGTGGTGTGGTGTGATGTTCCAGTGGTGTGGTGTGGTGTGATGTGATGTGATGTGATGTTCCTGTGGTGTGGTGTGGTGTGATGTTCCTGTGGTGTGGTGTGATGTTCCTGTGGTGTGGTGTGGTGTGATGTTCTACTACTTCTAGTGGTGTGTGATGTTCCTGTGGTGTGGTGTGATGTTCCAGTGATGTGGTGTGGTGTGGTGTGATGTTCTAGTGGTGTGTGATGTTTCAGTGGTGTGGTGTGATGTTCTAGTGGTGTGTGATGTTCCAGAGGTGTGGTGTGGTGTGATGTTCTAGTGATGTGTGGTGTGATGTTCTAGTGATGTGTGATGTTCCAGTGGTGTGGTGTGATATGGTGTGATGTTCTAGTGGTGTGTGATGTTTCAGTGGTGTGGTGTGGTGTGATGTTCCAGTGGTGTGATTTTCCAGTGGTGTGGTGTGTTTTGATGTTCTAGTGGTGTGTGATGTTGGTGTGGTGTGATGTTCCAGTGGTGTGGTGTGTTGTGATGTTCTAGTGGTGTGGTGTGGTGTGATGTTCTAGTGGTGTGTGATGTTCCAGTGGTGTGGTGTGGTGTGATGTTCAGTGGTGTGGTGTTGTGTGATGTTCTAGTGGTGGGTAATGTTCCTGTGGTGTGTGGTGTGATGTTCTGGTGGTGTGTGATGTTCCTGTGGTGTGATGTTTCAGTGGCGGACCGTGTGGTGGTGACATCCAAACACAACGACGATGAGCAGCATGTGTGGGAGTCAGATGCCGAATCGTTCTCTGTGGCCAAGGATCCCCGTGGCAACACTCTGGGCCGTGGCACCACCATTAGGTCAGGGGTCACTACTCTCTGGGCTCATGAAATGGACAGAATGATGGTATCAGGAATGATGGGTTGTCATGGTTGGTTCAAAATGTTGTGAACATACTAAAAGTCTTCTGCACACTCATTACACTAAATGAATTGAAATGGAACTGTGGTGGCAAATTTAATGACAATCCTCCACCCTCGGCACGCACATGCCCCAAATTGCGAAGTGCATTGCAGTCACATATGTCTAAGCATTTATTTATTTTTACAAACCTGTCTTTCATACAGGGTGACATTATACATTAAGTGGAGTGATGGCCTAGAGGTAACGCGTCTGCCAAGGAAGCGAGAGAATCTGAGCGTGCTGGTTCGAATCACGGCTCATCCGCCGATATTTTCTTCTCCTCCACTAGACCTTGGGTTGTGGTCTGGACGCTAGTCATTCAGATGAGACGATAAACCGAGGTCCTGTGTGCAGCACGCACTTAGCGCATGTAAAAGAACCCACGGCAACAAAATGGTTGTTCCTGGCAAAATTCTGTAGAAAAATCCACGTCAATAGGAAAAACAAATAAAACTGCATGCAGGAAAAATACAAAAAAATGGGTGGCGCTGTAGTATAGCGACGCGCTCTCCCTGGGGAGAGCAGCCCGAATTTCACACAGAGAAATCTGTTGTGATAAAAAGAAATACAAAATACAAATACATAAATCTAAGCATTTATAATTTTTACAAACCTGTCTTTCACACAAGGTGACATTAAAGAAGCATGCAGTTCATACCTTGAACAGTTATTTTACAGTACAGCAATCCATGGGGAAGAGGGTTACAAGCCAGGCAGATCTGCAGTATAGACATGGTTTGTGTCCAGTTGACACTGATAGTGAAAGCCAAGCACCAGCAGCCTGCAGGTTGTCACCCTCTGTGTGTTGAAAACAGATCACAGATGGACAGTTGAGATGTGTTTGTGGTGTGTGAAACAAGGGAGTGGGGTGAGTGTGAGGGAGACTGTTGATGTGTTTTCAGCCTGCACCTGAAGGAGGAGGCCCACGACTTCCTGGAAACTGGCACCCTGACCAACCTGGTGAAGAAGTACAGTCAGTTCATCAACTTCAACATCTACCTCTGGACCTCCAAGGTACATACTGTTTTTGCTTTTTTCACTGTGGACTGGCACTTGTAAGGGGAGAGGCTGGATCAGGATGATGTGCAAAACGTCTGGCACAAATCTGTCAGTGTGTTACTGCAGTTAGTGTGTTACGGTGATATATCATAGATGGGTTGGAGTGGGTAGAAAACATGGGTTTTGCATCCATGTCATCAATGTATCCTAGTGGCTTGTCTGTGGAGTTATGAAAATTCTGCAGTTGTAGACAGTCTGTTAGTCTGAAGGTTTCTTTTTTGTGGAGCAGACTCCCTCACATTTTTCAAGATTGTTAAAGGTTTGTATCCACGGGCACTTAGCATTTTGTAATGTTTTATAATGTGTTATTGAAGTGATTGTTTTCTTCTAAAAAAGCAGAGAATGAAGAGTTAGCAGCAGAGAGAGGTGTTTACTGAGAGGGGTGTTGTATCAGGTTGTTGAAGCATGTCAGGGTGTTGACAGGTAGTGTGTCAGGGGTTTACAGCCAGTGTGTCAGGGTGTTGACAGCAGATGTGCCAGGGTGTTGACAACAGATGTGTCATGGTTTGACATCCGATGTCGGGATGGCGACAGGGGCATGTGAGGCTGTTGACAGGTGGTGTGTCATGGTATTGACAACCGATGTCATGTGCAGACTGTGGAGGAGGAGCAGCCTGTGGAGGATGATGCCACAGAGGAGGCTGACACAGAGAAAAAAGAGGAGGAGGAAGAGGAGGGCAAAGTGGAAGAGGAGGAGGAGGAAGAAAAGGAGAAGAAGACGAGGAAAGTGTCCAAGACCGTGTGGGACTGGGAACTGATGAACTCTGTCAAACCCATCTGGACGCGCAAGTAAGTCTCTCCTTAACACTCTGGCCTCATTTATTTCATGTGTGTTCTGTTTCAATCTAATGAACAGGTAACTAGTGCTTGGTTGCCAAGCACACTTGAGCATTGTTTTGGTGGGTAAAGGGTGGAGATTTTTCCAATCTCCAAGGTCAACATATGTGCAGACCTGCTAGTGCCTGAACCCCTTTCGTGTGTGTAGGCAAGCAGATCAAATACGCACATTAAAGATCTTGTAATCCATGTCAGCGTTTGGTGGGTTATGGAAACAACATACCCAGCATGCACACCCTCAAAAACAGAATATGGCTGCCTACATGGCAGGGTAAAAACGGTCATACATGTAAAATCCCACTCGGGTACATACGAGTGAACATGGGAGTCGCAACCACGAACGAAGAAGTAGTATCTGATTTTAGTTTGTTGGGTTTCACTTTGGAACTTGTTATGAACTTCCAGTTGTAGCCATTGGCATACACACTCTTCGGAATGGAGAGGAAATGTTGAATAAAAACTGCAAGGTTTGTTGATCACTTTCAACAAGCAACAACAACAACAAAAAAGAAACATAAAAAACACGCCCAAATCAAAAAGCAATACCATTCATATCACACTTAAAGATTAGATGGAGTTTGTGACAGCACAGCACAAGACAGTTCAACATGCAACACAGCACAGTATTATATAGAATTACAACACTCAGTAGTGCTAGCTGTGAGGTGAGTTAGTACAGTGTCTGAGTGTGTGCAACAGCAAAGTATTGTATGGGAATGTGACAGTAGTGTTAGCGGTGAGGTGATACAGTACACTGTCAGGGCGTGTGCATCACAGTAAGTATAGGAATTGTATTAGCTGTGAGGTAGAGTGCAGTGTTGGGGTGTGTGCAACACAGTGATGTCCAGGAATAGTGTCAGCTGTGGTGTAGTTAAATATTAAAACTGTCAAGATGTGCCTGTGTTCAGGCCGGCGGAGGTGGAGGACGAGGAGTACATGGACTTCTACAAGTCGATCAGCAAGGAGAGCGAGGAACCTCTCGCCAAGATCCACTTCACTGCAGAAGGGGAGGTGACCTTCAAGTCTATCCTCTTTGTGCCCAAGCGCTCCCCCTTTGACATGTTCAACAACTACGGCAAGAAGATGGACGCCATCAAGCTGTACGTGCGTCGTGTCTTCATCACCGACAACTTTGAAGACATGATGCCCAAGTACCTGTCCTTTGTCCGTGGCGTGGTCAGTAGCTGTTGTACTCTGGGTCTCTGTGTATTGGGGGAAGATAGTATGGTTAGAGAGAGAGTGGAGGTGAGGGCATTGGGAAGTGTACAGAAGGGTAGGTAAAAGGTGAGGGAGGGAGAAGGGTTGTGTGAATGTTAAGGATACAGAACAAAGACCCTTCTCCATTGCCACAGAATGTTCAGTGTATACATGAATGGTGAAGAGGAATCTGGAGAGAATGGGTGTGTGTGAGCGTGCATAGATGTGCGGATTGTGTGCATGTACCAGAGTTTGTATGTTTGCATTGTGTTGAAATGAATTGATATATTTTCATGTATATTTCAGTGAGTGTTTGACTTCAGAAGTGGAATTTGAACTGTAAGCAAACACTAAGAAGAAAAATTGGCCACATGTCTGTAAGGGAGTGAGGTGCGCCCACTGTTTGTGGCAGAGTACAGTACAGTGGGGTGTGTGTGGAAGACAGTACAGTACAGTGGAGTGTATGAGATGTGTATGGAAGATATTACAGTACAGTGGAGTGTGTGTGTGATGTGTATGGAAGACAGTACAGTACAGTGGGGTGAGTGTGATGTGTGTGGAAGACAGTACAGTGGAGTATGTGAGATGTGTATGAAAGACAGTACAGTACAGTGGAGTGTGTGATGTGGATGGAAGACAGTACAGTACAGTGGGGTGTGTGTGGAAGACAGTACAGTACAGTGGGGTGAGTGTGATGTGTGTGGAAGACAGTACAGTGGAGTATGTGAGATGTGTATGAAAGACAGTACAGTACAGTGGAGTGTGTGATGTGGATGGAAGACAGTACAGTACAGTGGGGTGTGTGTGGAAGACAGTACAGTACAGTGGGGTGAGTGTGATGTGTGTGGAAGACAGTACAGTGGAGTATGTGAGATGTGTATGAAAGACAGTACAGTACAGTGGAGTGTGTGATGTGGATGGAAGACAGTACAGTACAGTGGGGTGTGTGTGGAAGACAGTACAGTACAGTGGGGTGAGTGTGATGTGTGTGGAAGACAGTACAGTGGAGTATGTGAGATGTGTATGAAAGACAGTACAGTACAGTGGAGTGTGTGATGTGGATGGAAGACAGTACAGTACAGTGGGGTGTGTGTGGAAGACAGTACAGTACAGTGGGGTGAGTGTGATGTGTGTGGAAGACAGTACAGTGGAGTATGTGAGATGTGTATGAAAGACAGTACAGTACAGTGGAGTGTGTGATGTGGATGGAAGACAGTACAGTACAGTGGGGTGTGTGTGGAAGACAGTACAGTACAGTGGGGTGAGTGTGATGTGTGTGGAAGACAGTACAGTGGAGTATGTGAGATGTGTATGAAAGACAGTACAGTACAGTGGAGTGTGTGATGTGGATGGAAGACAGTACAGTACAGTGGGGTGTGTGTGAGGAAGACAGCACAGTGGGGGGGTGTGATGTGTGAGGAAGACAGCACAGTGGGGGGTGTGTGATGTGTGAGGAAGACAGGCACAGTGGGGTGTGTGTGATATGTGAGGAAGACAGCACAGTGGGGGGGGTGTGATGTGTGAGGAAGACAAGCACAGTGGGGTGTGTGTGATATGTGAGGAAGACAGCACAGTGGGGGGGGTGTGATATGTGAGGAAGACAGCACAGTGGGGGGTGTGTGTGTGAGGAAGACAGTATGGTACAGTGGGGTGTGTGTGATGTGTGAGGAAGACAGTATAGTACAGTGGGGTGTGTGTGATGTGTGAGGAAGACAGTATAGTACAGTGGGGTGTGTGTGATGTGTGAGGAAGACAGTATAGTACAGTGGGGTGTGTGTGATGTGTGAGGAAGACAGTATAGTACTGTGGGGTGTGTGTGATGTGTGAGGAAGATAGTATTGTACAGTTTTTTTTTGGGTGGGGGGTGGTGATGTGTGAGGAAGACAGTATAGTACAGTGTGGTGTGTGTGATATGTAAGGAAGACAGTACAGTGGGGTGTGTGCAATGTGTGAGGAAGACGGTATAGTACAGTGGGGTGTGTGCAATGTGTGAGGAAGACAGTATAGTACAGTGGGGTGTGTGCAATGTGTGAGGAAGACAGTATAGTACAGTGGGATGTGTGCTGACAGGTGGACAGCGATGACCTGCCCCTCAACGTGTCGCGAGAGACGCTGCAACAGAACAAACTGCTGAAGGTGATCAAGAAGAAGCTGGTCAGGAAGACGCTGGACATGATCAAGAAGATTGGCAAGGAGGACTTCGACAACTTCTGGAAGGAGTACAGCACCAAGTAAGGGCTTGGGCTTTGGCGCCTCTCTGCCTCTTGCTGATTCTGTCTTGTGATTTGTTACTTGCTGTGGTTCTTTTTTAAGCACAGAGTGCTTAGCTTATGGTCAGTCTGAGGACTGATGCCCAGACAAAAATTGCAAGTTTGATTCAACTTGAAGGGCTTATCGTTAGTGGGTGTACACTTAAGTGCTGTGATTGGGGAGAAAAGGTACCCTTCATCCCCTTTCTTGCTCTTTTACCATTTTAGAACACAGTACATGTTGGGTGAGAGTGGGTGTGTGTGTTCTTGTATGCATGTGTTTTCACTATTTGTTTGTTGATTTGTCTGCAGTATATGTGCGCATATTTTTTCACATGTATGTGTTTATCTGTTTGCATGTTGTTGATGATTGCATTTGCTTGTAGTGTTCGGTGTGTGTAAGCCAGTGTGTGTGTGTGTGGTGAGAGGAGAGGGATGACAGTGTGTGTGTGGTAAGAGGAGAGCGATGACAGTGTGTGTGTGGTGAGAGGAGAGGGATGACAGTGTGTGTGTGTGGTGAGAGGAGAGGGATGACAGTGTGTGTGTGTGGTGAGAGGAGAGGGATGACTGTGTTTCGTGAGAGGAGAGGGATGACTGTGTTTCGTGAGAGGAGAGGGATGACAGTGTGTGTGGAGAGAGGAGAGGGATGACTGTGTGTGGAGAGAGGAGAGGGATGACTGTGTGTGTGGAGAGAAGAGAGGGATGACAGTGTGTGTGGAGAGAAGAGAGGGATGACTGTGTGTGGAGAGAAGAGTGGGATGACAGTGTGTGTGGAGAGAAGAGAGGGATGACAGTGTGTGTGGAGAGAAGAGAGGGATGACTGTGTGTGGAGAGAAGAGTGGGATGACAGTGTGTGTGTGTGTGGAGACTGGAGAGGGATGACAGTGTGTGTGTGGAGAGAGGAGAGGGATGACAGTGTGTGTGTGGAGAGAGGAGAGGGATGACTGTGTTTGGTGAGAGTAGAGGGATGACAGTGTGTGTGTGTGTGTGGTGAGAGGAGTGGGATGTCATGGACTTGTGGTGTGTTGTCAGTATCAAGCTGGGGGTGATTGAAGATACCTCTAACCGCACCCGCCTGGCCAAACTGCTCAAGTTCTATTCCTCTAACTCGGAAACGGAGCAGACCACTCTGACGGACTACGTGGAGCGGATGAAGGAGAAGCAGGAAGCCATTTACTTTGTGGCTGGCACCAGCCGTGAGGAGGTGAGCACCAGAGGGGAACGTGGAGTGAGACGAATCTGGCACATACACCATTCCCTGACGCAAACTTTGTTGTCTCTATCTTTACTGTGTTCAGACACACACACACACACACACACACACACACACACACACACACACACACTCACTCACTGTGTGGTGTGTGCAGTGCCAGCAGTCCTATGTGGAGATGTCATGAAGCAGAGCCACACACAGTGTACCCTCAGTGCCACAGGCTCACTCTCTCACTGCAGGTTACTTGACTTTAAAACCCCCACTGTTTCCTGATGTTCATCACTTTCTGCCACTAAAAATCAAACTACTCTTTTCCCTTCCCTCAGAGATGATTGCCATCATTTTTTAAATTGGTTTGTCTTTTTTTTTTTGTCTTAAAAAAAAAAAAATGCATATAGAGGATGGGTCACCCAATGGTGTAGCTCTGCCCTTACAGTGGTCATGACTATGACTGTGATGCGTACAGGTGTCCAAGTCTCCCTTTGTGGAGCGACTGCTGAAGAAGGGCTACGAGGTGGTGTACCTGGTGGAGCCAGTGGACGAGTACTGCATTCAGTCACTTCCAGAGTTTGAGGGCAAGAAGTTCCAGAATGTGGCTAAGGAAGGGCTGAAGCTGGACCAGTCTGAGAAAGCCAAGGAGTACCGGGAGCAGCAAGAGAAGGACTTTGAGCCGCTGCTCAAGTGGCTGAAGGAAGATGCCCTCAAGGACAAGGTCAGGGGCACACTGGGTTGAGGACATCTGTCTCTTGTCTCTGTGTCTTTGTTTAGCTGTATGTGTATGTGTGTGTCTGTTTGCTTCTGTGTCTGTGTCTGACTGTGTGTGAATATGTATGTGTGTTTGTGTATGACTGACTGTGCCTCTGATAATCCATGTCTGTGCCTTCCTGTTTGTGTCTGTCTGTGCCAGTGTCTGCACATGTGTAAGGATGTTTGAGTCCATGTGATTTCTGGCTTATGAGCATATGTTGTGTATGTATGCACTTCTTTCTATTCTTTATTTATCTTTATGTTTGTACATGTGTATGTAATATGTCTATCAGTATGTGTGTGAATGTGCATTATGAACATGTGGATGTTTGTGTGTGTGTGTGTGTGTGTGTCTATGTGTGTATGAACATGCTATATAGTTTGTGCGTGATGGAAAGCCACAGAACACATGTAGAAAAGGCCGGTGTTGTGTTGACAGATTGAAAAAGCCACCATCACTGAGCGTCTGTCAGACTCCCCCTGCGCCCTGGTGGCCAGTCAGTATGGCTGGTCTGGCAACATGGAGCGCATCCAGCGGGCACAGGCCTATGCCAAGTCCACCGACCCCTCACAGTCGTAAGTCAGGCCAGCCTTGTCTGTTGTCGCTCTGTACATGTATATGTGTGTATCTGTATCAGTCTGCTTTTTGAGGCCAGTCTGGAGCATGATATTTCAGACTCAGTGTCAGGAGCAAGAAAGTGTGTGTTTGTAGGGGGGAGGTGTGCCTGATAGAGAAGTGAGTCCTTCTAGTGAAGGTTGAAGTGAGCCCTTGTGGTGAAGGTTGGAAGGGTTGCTTTGATCAGACCATCGACTGTGATGGGCAGTGAGGTGTGTGGTCATGGTACTCTTGTGTGCACTACACACAGTACACATCTCACAACTGTCACAAGTGTCAGTGGTGGTGTAACACAGTGTTTGGTGTCAAAGCAGTGTGTGCAGCACTTGTTTGAGGCTGGCATGTTGCGGTGTGTATAACTCTGAAGCAGTATGTCACAGTATGAGGGATGTGTGTATGACTCAGAAGCACTATGTCACAGTATGAGGGATGTGTGTATGACTCAGAAGCAGTATGTCACAGTATGAGGGATGTGTGTATGACTCAGAAGCAGTATGTCACAGTATGAGGGATGTGTGTTACGACTCTGAAGCAGTTTATCACAATATGAGGGATGTGTGTATGACTCAGAAGTTATTCACTGTATGAGGGATGTGTGTATGACTCAGAAGTTTATCACAGTATGAGGTATGTGTGTACGACTCAGAAGCAGTATGTCACAATATGAGGGATGTGTTATACAAGTTTACAACACTCTGCTTATATCACAGATTGACATAAGTTTACATTTGGGCCAACAGCAAAGTGAGAGCTGTATTATCAATGGTTTCTCTAGTCAATGGGAAACCATTTACAGCTTTGTCTTTTGTGAAGGACTATGACTCTCAAACTAGGAGGCAAAATAGCACTGGCTCTTAGTGCTGCAGCCTTGTGGGCTAGTTGGCCTTTGGGAACCATCCCAATGCCGACTGTCCTAAAACCCTCTTGGCCGAGAGAGTGGGGATGTACTTGGGCAAGACACTCTCCACTATACTCGGAAACAGTATGTCATAGTGTGAGGGATATGTGTACAGCAGTGTGTGTGTGTGTGTGCAGGTTCTACTCTACACAGAAGAAGACATTGGAAATCAACCCCCGTCACCCTCTGATGAAGAAACTCAAAGCTCAAGTAGAGGTGAGTGGTCTGTTTCGTAAACCAACAGCCACACAGTGTAACAGGGAATCTCTCGGCATTACGCCTGACCTGTGTCTGTGACTCAAACTATGTGTTCTGTGCTGTGTGTCTAACCACAAACTGAAACCAACGTTACACCAGCCATCTTTTTTTCTTTTTTTTTTCTGCCCCATCATCTGCACCGTTTCAGTGGCATTACTCCCATGCTGCTCATTTAGATTCCGCCATATACATGGCCACACCCTGGTTCGGCCATCACAGTTCCAGTGTCGGCAGTCCGCAGGGAACTATCGATGTTTGGTCACCAGGAGGCCACACACCAGAGGAGACCCTGCACTGCTGCTGAGTCACTTTGGTGGTGTTCAGTGGTGCCAGTTCTGATTTAATGTACGTAGGACACCACCTACTAACGACAATAATGGCTTAGTTGCGGAGCCAGATTGAGTGAGCATCCCTCCCAGAGTAGAAACCACCACCACATCCCTCAAACAGCCCCCCATGAATCTGCCGACACTACATCAGTCATCTTGTCTGCTTGTCAGTTTCAGTTTTGCATGTTGAACAGTATTTTTAGTTATGAAATATGTAAGCAGTAAAGCTGTAATAAAGTCAGGAAGAGGTTGAAACATTGATTCCATTTTCACTGTGCTGTGTTTCCCAGTGTAAACAGTGACTTGAGGGTTTGTTTCCACTGTCTTACCTATTTCATAACCAAACAGTTGGTGTGGCTATTGTAAACTATTTTAAGTAATTATAAAAAATACCAAATGTGATTCATATGTGAAGTTACATGAAATATGTAACTCTTTCATGTGCCCTAGCAGGGTTTTCTGAAATAAAACATATCTTGGCTTGTCATGTTAACAGAGTGGGAGATTTGTTTCCCTGTATAGAGTGAGTGTTGTCCCCTGGTGTTAACAGTGACTGAGGGGTTGTTTCCACTGTTATAGTGACTGAGTGGGTGTTTCCACTGTGTTAACAGAGAGTGTTCATTTCCTGGTGTAAACAGAGTGTGAGTGTTGTGTTTCCTGGTGTTAACAGTGACTGAGTGTTGTTTTTCCACTGTGTAAAAGTGTGTGTGTGTGTGTGTTGTTTCCCTGTGTAAACAATATGAGTGTTGTGTTTCCTGGAGTTAACAGTGACTGAGTGTTGTGTTTCCACTGTGTTAAGAGTGTGAGTTGTGTTTCTCAGTGTTAACAGTGAGTGGTTGTTTCCACTATGTTAACAAAGTGTGAGCATTGATTCCCGGTTTTAACAGTGAGCATTGTTTCCAAGTGTTATTTCACTGTGTCAACAGTCGGACGCTGAAGACCAGACTGCCAAAGACCTGGCATTGGTGATGTTTGAGACGGCCACACTGCGCTCTGGCTACATGCTGCCGGACAGTTCTGGCTTTGCTGACCGCATTGACCGCATGTTGAGGCTCAGCATGGACGTGGCCCTGGATGAAAAGGTCAGTGAGGTCTTGCTGTGCGCACGCACATGTGTGTGTGTGTGTGTGTTTGTGAGTTGTCAACAAATGGAGAATGGCTGTGGTAGGAAGCTGTGTGTTGCCAACACTGGGCATAGTTGCTGCAGTGAACATGTTGTGCCATGTGGCACGTGTCGTACGGTACAGTCACAGTGCTGTACCTGTGGTCAGCCCCCCCTACTGTCAGTGATGGCTTCATCCCACAGACACCACTGTGTGTGCCTGTCAGTCTGTGACAGGAACTCCGGATAACCCATTACACTGTTCCTGTGAAACTGCCCAGATGATGTGAATAGTGCTGGACAGAACATGCATGTCAGAATGTAGCAGCATCCTGACCCCTGTTGCCTGCAGAGATGACCCATTGGCCCATGTGGACTTGTGATACCTGATCATAGTGGGACTATGTTCACTATAAAGGATGTCACTGTCCATATGGACAGACTTGTTTTGTCTTGTACGTGTGTGTGTGTGTTGGAAAGGGGGAGTGATGTGATGGATTGAAAGGTTGAAGGCAAGGGAGATGACTCCATGGCATGTTCACTGTGGTTGTGTGTGTGTGTGTGTGTGTCCAGGTGGAAGAGGAGCCAGTGTTTGAGGAGGAGGAGGAGGCAGCAGAGGAGGGAGATGGAGAGGGAGAAGAAGTTAGTGCCGAAGATGATGAAGAGGGGGAGGAGGTAAGTTCGGTTTATTAGTCTGTGGGTTTGTCTTTGTGTTCAACTACATTGTGTGTGTGTGGATGTGGGCCTGTGTGGGCCTGTGTGACATTATGGTGTGTGCATGTGGATGGGTCTGTTTTCATATCACATAAAAATACATAGGAATTATAACTTTGATAGTAAATGAATGCATACAAATATATATATATATATATATATATATATATATGTTATACATGACTTCATGTACTGTATTTATTCATGACTTTCTCACATATTTTTGTATGAGGATAGGGAGTGAAGTTGACACATGTAAATTCAGTGACTGAAGATTCCACATAGACTGATGGTAGGTGGGTATACCCAGTTAACTTCTGATGTAAGCTTTTCAACTGCTGGTGGCATCATGAAAGGAAGTAAAGTGACTGTATAATACACAACTGTCTTACCTGATACACATGGAAGATATAAGTTTGTAGGTTAACAAATGATTGCCTTACCTGGTACACTTGGAAGATAGAAGTATGTTAAAACAGATTCCCAGGAATAGAGTCTGTGGTAGAACGATGTAATGTGAGATGTGAGTAAAGAGACGAGTGAAGGGAGTGTGTGTGTGTTTGCATGTGTATGTGTGCCTGCGTTTGTTTGTATGTGTGCATGTGTTTTTGCATTGTCTGAGAACATGGGTGTAAACATGAAGTGTGGTGTGATGTTGCAGGGAGAGGGTGAGACAGCAGCTCATGAAGAGCTGTGAGAGCAAGACAGCAGCAGTGAGTGAGGGATGACAGGGCCACAGGATGGACGGATGATTGAAGAAGGGATAGATGAGAAACACGCACCATGTCAGGGACCTTTCACCTCCACTACTTACAGTCACCCACCTCACACCCACCCACCCAAACCTCCACACCCAATCACACCCCACACATACCCTGTGCCACCTGTGGACAGCAGGCTTGACACCTCACAACCAAACACCATGGTCTGGCTGATATCACATGGGTTTTGTTTTCTGCTTGGCAATGTTTACTTATTTACTGACTTGTTCTTTAGCAGAAAATGGATGAGGCAATAATCACTTTTTTGTTTACAAATGGTTTATCACTGATTTACTGTGCTAGGCCGATTTCTTTCAAAACTTTTGTTGCTTTTGTGGATTTTTGTTTAGTTCTTTTTTGCACCAGATTTTGATACCTGTATTTACTTCTGTTTTGCAGCTGTGGCCAAATTTCTGGTACAGGTGATGATAATTTTGTTTTTTGACAGAATGGAAAGCACACCATTTTTGGGGGGAGATTATTATTATTTTTTTTTTAATCAGATACTGTTTCTGCTGACCCAAATAGTGGGAATTAATAGCAATAAACTATTGAAATGTTGCAAGGCTGGTCAGGATGAACTACTTTTTGAAATACATGCGTAATATTTTATGCAGACCACTGTTTCACATATATATGTATGTTTGACAGGTCTTTAAGTGAAATGCTGTTTGACATTTGCATGAGACAGCCATTCACTCGATATAATATTAACAAGAAATCTTTTTACTGAATGGAGTTGCTTTTTTTAAAGTTGCCATGAAATGAGCTGAGCTGCACTCAAGTGGAAAGGCTGTGAACTAATTGAGGCCAGAAACTCTGGAAGTTATCATTTCTGTGGGATCACATGCACTCCTTTGTCATGAGTGCTGACTGGAAGAAATGAGACATTGACATGTCATGTCACTTTGTGGTACATTGAAGTTGTTGGCCCAGTATCACATTTTTGTTCCGAGTTTTGTAGGGGTTTTTTGTTTGTTGTTTTTTCTTCTTTTTATTTTGAGTTTGTTGGCAGGTTTATTTTTCATGTTGTAAATGTCTGCTGATTTGTAGAAAGGTTTTGATGTACTGTGATGAAGGATGTTTGGACCACACTGTTGACACACACACACTGGCACCTGGCACTGACCTCACACTGTGTGATGCACAAGGCACAGGGCTGACAGCTGATCACTGCCTGTTGTGTACCTTCACCTACACACCTCACATGTCAACACACTGTCCACACTGTGCACACACTGTCGCCCTCAGATCACTGCTTCTGCTGTTAGAAGGACAACTCCACACAGGATGAGGAGGGAAGGGGTTATAAAAGAATGGCTCAAAACAGTTACCTGTTGAAACAATGTAGCAGATAGATATATATCAGGGGAAACAACAGGTTATGTTATGCATGAACTTGGTGGGAAGTCGTTCCAGAGTGTACGAGTTCCAGAGTGCCAAGTCAGGCTTCCAGGTTATCAGTTGCTGATTGTTGCGCGGAAAATGATCGACATCTACACCATGAAGCATAAAGGGGACCTACGCCAACACTAGTGGTTTTGTCGTTTTGTTGTGTATGTGCTGCTTCACTTCGTTCAGGCTACAGTGACATCAGTCAGACAAACAGAACAGGTTCTGCAACATGCAGTTGTGGGACAAATTAGGACAGATTTAAGTTATGTCTGTCTGTTGTTCTGAGGGAGACATAGCATTATTCACTAGTGGAAAACATCTGAGGGTGGGAGGGAGGGTGGTGGCATGTTTGAATGGAACTATTTGGTGGGTAACTGGTTATTTGAGTGGTCATTTCTTCATAAGATTGGTAAATTATCTTCACATCTTTGCACATGTGAAGGAGATGAATATCATTGATGTTTGTGTGGTGCTGTGTAACAGGCCCCCATAATGTTCATTGGCTGTTCCAGTGTTGGTTTTATTCATGGTTTTGCAACTTGTGTGTGTGTGTGTGATGTCTGCATGTGATAGTGATGGGAGATAAATATCTCTCACAGTGAATACCTGTGTTGTCTACATGTGTCTGAGAGAAAATGTAGTGAAAGTTGATGTGCATTATGTCTGGAATAAACTCTTTCTGTTTGTTCTGTCCTTTTGCTGCAGTTTGTTAGGTCACTTGGTCAAAATGCTGATTGCGTTGTGGATTTTTGTCAGATATTAAATCTTTACACAATTGATTTCTGTATTTGATGACGTTTTTGTGGAGTGTTTGTATTCATGCATGTTTGGCGAGTGTGTGTGTGAATGTTTTGATGGACAGCTGACAGTGGCAGGCGCACACGTATGCACGCACACATGTATGTATGCTTACCAGCTGCACCTTGCATTGATAGAATCAGCGTTTCAATTTGATTTGTACACACATTTGCATACATGATTTTAGAAATCCCTTTTTTAAGTTTGACTGGTATGTTTGCAATGATAAGATGGCAAAACTGACTGTATAAAAACACTCTGTACAAATTGTGTCAGAGAACAGGCATACTTTTCTCACAAGCATGAATGGTCCCCCATCTCTTGAACCTGATGTGTCCCTTGAAGAGTGTGTCTATACATAGCTGGGAAGTGAACACTGTTGGGTGTGACACCTGGTGAATAGTGGGGTCTTCAGTGCAGCACAGGTGTTGACTGAGTAGAGGAGCACCTCTGTTAGGTCACATATATTGATGTGAAGGAACTCAATGACCCCCATGTAAACGGTTGTTCTTGATCACAAACATACTGAGGGGAGGGAACTCAATGACTCCCCTGGACTGTTGGCCTTGATCAGTCATACACGTGTATATCGATGGAAGGGAACTCAGTGACTCCCATGGACAGTTGACCTTGATCACAGTGATACTTATTGAGGGGAGGGAACTCAATGGCCCTATGGACAGTTAATGTTGATTCACATACTTATTCAGGGGAGGGAACTCGGTGACACACATGGACAGTTGATCTTGATTCAGTCATGCTTATTGAGGGGAGGGAACTCAGTGACCCACATGTGGATGAACAGTTATCCTTGATCAGTCCCACTGCCTTGTCCCTTTATGTGTATTTTTGATAAAATGTATGCCAAGTTTTACTGTTCATCATGTAATATGTATGTACACAGACTTCACCACACTTAATTTCTCACTGAGATAATAAAATTATTGTGATTATGACTGCCTGTGAACATGGTTGTTCCAGATTTCTCCATTGCACTATCAAGCTCAGCACAAATGTCTTTCTCTGTTTCTGCTATCCTTTCTTTTTCTCTCTTAGTCCAAAGCCCCTTTTTTCTTCCATGTTCTTTCTTTGTGCGTAAGTAGTAGTTGTTGTTTTTTGTGTGTTTTTTTGTTTTTGTTTTTTTTAACTGGTTTTCACAGCGTGTCCCCCTGTGTGGGTGGCTATCCAATAGTGTTGATGGAAAGACCAGGATACATTATGAGCCAGGGCAGGAGTTAGCATTGACTGATGAAACAGGGCCTGCATCCACTGCCATTAACACACCCACCCTTCAACCTTCTGATATCCAGGCTTTGCAGCAGTTTGTACAACTGACAGAAATCCACAAACCATGGAGGTACAGATGACATCTCTTGAGGCAACTTGCTTGTCCAGTTCGACCAATAAACCGTGTCTGTGGATGATGTCAGTGTGTCTGCAGCCTGATACATCCAAGGGCAAACAGATTACCAGGAAAGTTTGTGTGAATAAAGACAAATCTTTGCAACAGTATTTCCGAAACCTGATCCTAACTCAAACCCCAATCACTATTCATGTTTTCTTTAACCATTGCTTTGTGTTGGGGGACCCACTGTGCAGTGGATACAGAGCTGTCCCTTTTCAGTCCAGTTTCTAGCTACCAGCATAGAACAGCTTGTTTTATCATGAAAAACAATGTACATAATTATAAGCATTACCAGTTTCATTTTCTCAAGGAGGTGTCACTGCATTCAGACAAATTATATGCTTCACATTGAGTATGCATGTACATTTGTGTACCTACCAGAGTCAATTTATTCTACAGAATTGTGTCCAGAGGAAAACACTTTGGTCATGGGTTCTTTTTCAGTGCGCCACGTGTATGCTGAACATGGGATCTCAGTTTATTGTCTCATCTGAATGACTAGATACTCAGTTTACTCAGTTTTACTTTCCAGTCAAAACTGGGAGAAAAGGCAATGACGGGAATCAAATCTACCCTCCTAGACACTGTACTGACAGATAAGCATCAACCATTCTGAACGACAACTGTTTGGAACCTGCAGTAGCACTACCAGAGGGTAGGCAGAAGGACACAAGAGCAAGTTGTAAACCAAATGCCATGTCCACATTCAATAGAACTTGCCTTCTTTCAGATGCAAACACACACACACAAATCATAGTGGTGAGAGAACAAGCGCACAGGCATCAGTCGTGAAGTTGCGGGATGAACAACCTGTTGGCCTTCACTCCTGAGGTCACGCTCCTGACAAGCTGTGTCTGAAATACGCGCTCACCCTCTGTATCAGTGGTGTATGCAGTAATGAGGCACTGAGGTTGACATGGATGCTGCAATGAAGGAAAGCCAGTGAGCATGTGATTCTGTTTGGTCATTATCTATGTACTCAAGAAAGAAAAGAGTTGGGGGGGTTTTCACCAGACTGCCAAAAACTGTAAAAAGAATGACTATCTACCACACAGTTTGTAATTCTTGCTGTTGTTGACTCCGTCCTGGTTTTTCAGCCATGCGTTGACTCTGTCTTGGTCTTTGAGTAATTGTTGAATACTCCATGGTCTTTCAGCCAGCTGTTGACTCTGTCCTGGTCTTTGAGTTATTGTTGAATACCCCATGGTCTTTCAGCCGCGTGTTGACACTGTCCTGGTCTTTGAGTAATTGTTGAATACGCCATGGTCTTTCAGCCAGCTGTTGACACTGTCCTGGTCTTTGAGTAATTGTTGAATACCCTCATAGTCTTTCAGCCAGCTGTTGACACTGTCCTGGTCTTTGAGTAACTGTTGAATACGCCATGGTCTTTCAGCCAGCTGTTGACACTGTCCTGGTCTTTGAGTAATTGTTGAATACCCCATCGTCTTTCAGCCACGTGTTGACACTGTCCTGGTCTTTGAGTAATTGTTGAATACGCCATGGTCTTTCAGCCAGCTGTTGACTCTGTCCTGGTCTTTGAGTAATTGTTGAATACGCCATGGTCTTTCAGCCAGCTGCTGACACTGACCTGGTCTTTGAGTAATTGTTGAATAGGCCATGGTTTTTCAGCTAGCTGTTGACTCAGTCCTTCATGTCCATGAGCTGTAAAAGGGAAGCCTAAACCTTGATAAAGAAATGACAGGAGGAGGAAGGAAAGGAAACAGGGCGTGGGGGTGGAGTGTTAAAAAAAAAACTTCTTTGATGAATGCTAGGAAGGAGTAGACGAAACATGAGACAAGAAATAAAATAAAATAAAAAAAACTGAAAAAAGCTTCGCAAGAAAAAGAAACAGAAAAAGAAAAGACGGCTGACAGAGAGAGAGGGTGGGTGGGGGTGGGGGGCACATTACGCATCCTCATCCCCTACAAAGGTCGACTAATGAGGTCAAAGCCTGAAGGTCAGAGCACGATATGAACGGTAGCTCCGCTTGTCTTCCCCTTCCCCAAAACAAACATGCCCAGTGTGTCGACTGACTTCAAACTAATATGACGTGGCTCCCTCTCACAGAGTACAGATACTAACAGTCACTCACTGCTCTGGATGAGGCTGCCTGTGGAAGTTGATGGCCCTGTGCAGCAATTTCATTGTGAGAAAGAGATTCTCCACCACCCACCCACCCTCCTCCCTCCACACAACGTACCTCACTGTTGCCCACCTCTCACTTTCCTCTCATATCTTTCTGCCTTTTATGCCTCGGCTTCACACACACACACGCGCACGTGCACTCAAGCCCACGTCACGATTCAACACGAGGCAGCAGCACGCGCAGCGGACCGGGTTCCGCGGTAGCCTCCGTGGCAGACTGAGGAGTCAGGTACAGGGGAGACCGGAGCCCACTGTAGGGAGGTTTGAGGTGTGAGGTGATTTCGACGACGACGACAACGGCGACACCCCTCCTGCCATCGCCTACATCACAGCGGACCCCCTCCCCACCCACCCCCGTCCTGTGTTGGAAGCAAGGGAGCAAGAGCGGTTGAAACGGCGTGGCACGGCGTGTTGTGCAAAGAAAGTGGAAGAAAACTTCGTCAGTCTTCAGGACTGCGGAACAGCTAGGGTCGGTGTTTTCGTGTGCACAACCTGGTGTGAGTGTGTGTTGGAGGAAACAGCACATACCCATATCTTCGCCGCTTCCCATTTCTGCTTTGTGTACCTTGTGCACCGCTAAGTTGATGGTGTACATCTATCCACATCAGCTGCACACAACGCTCCAAGGAACTTGCTGCAACCGAAAGAGGAAGAAAGTTGTTAAGGTACAGAACACGAATACCGCAGAACGAAGTTTTTGTGCGTTAAAAAAAAAAGAAAAAAAGAAACCAGCACAAACGCCTTGAATAGTCAGCCTGGATAAAGTTTCTTTGGCTTGAGCTTGAAGGTTATAGCCCGCTTACCTGCTTAGAACAAGGCCTGAGTCGGCAGTTTTGTGTAGGGCCGTTTGTGTCTTGTATCTTGCTCACTGAGTCTCTGCTGTGCTTTGCCGCTGCGCTGTGCTGCATGTCTGTGTGCTGTCGGTGTGTGCGTGTCGTCTGTGGTGTGCATGGCACGTGCGGTCCGTACCTGCTGCCTGTGCCGGTTCCAGCTGTGTTGTGACCTGCCAGTCACCATGTCCACAGGTCACTGACCCTTAGCCTGTCCTGTGTCTTCTCACTGAGCTTCTGTGACGTTGGAGTTGTCATCATTGTGATGATGTCTGTTTGGTAGTCAGGTCAGTGATACCGCGGACTGGTTCATGACGTAAGGACTCAACCATTTTCGAATTTTAAAAACAGATACAAAACATTTTCGAGTTTTAACAAAAAAAATAACTTTTTATACATTGTCATCTGAAGAGTTTTCAGTTTAAAGAAAAACAGCAGTAAACTGACAGAGCTAGACAAGTATCCGACCTTCCAGATATAATTTTTGAACAGTGAACTCCATGTTCGTTGTCGGACTTGCTTTCATAAGGAATCAGTGGAGTTCAAAGAACTGTCACAATTAGGATCACTTGGAAAATCACAAGTTTCGATTTGGAACAGTCGCTGACTGGTCACCAAACCACAGTGACCACGTGTGCACGGTGGACTGCTGCTGATACAGTGTTGTGACGTGTTTCGAAGGAGTATCGTGAAGTGACGTCATTGACAGTGGTCTGTGAGTGACGTCATGATGACATGGTGCGCAGGAGGGAGGGGGTGGACGGGTCGCCCCTTGTGGATTGGACTGGTGGTACTGACAGTTTTCGCTACTTATGTCTGGGTGAGTTTTTAGTGTTCTGTCAATCCGTCTGCCTGTCAGTCTGTCCGTCTTCCTGTCGATCTGTCTATTTATCTGTCGACCTGTCTGTCTGTCTTCCTGTCGATCTGTCTGTCTGTCTTCCTGTGTCTATCTGTCGATCTGTCTGTCTATCTCTCTTCCTGTCGATGTGTCTGTCTGTCTTCCTGTGTCTGTCTGTCTTCCTGTCGATCTGTCTGTCTATCTCTCTTCCTGTCGATCTGTCTGTCTATCTCTCTTCCTGTCGATGTGTCTGTCTGTCTTCCTGTCGATCTGTCTGTCTATCTCTCTTCCTGTCGATCTGTCTGTCTGCCTATCCATCTTCCAAATTGTCTATGTGTAAGTCTGTCTGTCTGCATACCTGTCTGTCCACCAGTCTTCCTGATGGTCTGTGTGTAAGTCTGCCTGCCTGCCTGTTTCTCAGTCCGTCTTCCTGATGGTGTTTGTGTGTGTGTGCCTGCCTGTCTGTCTGTCCACCTCTCAGTCTCTGTGTCTGTCTGTCTTTCTCTCTGTCTTTCTGTCTCTGGTACTATGATTTGATGCTCATGTGCAAGTGGGTTCGTGCAGAGGATGTTTGAGTGTGCGTGAGAGCGCGCGTACGTGTGTGTGAATAGAATAGAATAGAATAGATTTTATTGTCATGAAACCGGAAGGTTTATAAGACACAATTGCAATGGTAAATGAATGAACGAATGAAAAACACACAATTTATCAATCAGTTAATGCGATAAATTGCAGCAGCATTCATACACAAATTTTCCTAATCTTGTTTGTATATATTCATCATCTGTTAGCATCACCTGACTGGGAATATGTCCTGTGTTATTCGAATTTTGAATATCCTTTAAAAATTGCTGCCTTAAGGTTTCATATTTAATACAATGATCAAGAAGATGGATTTCGTCTTCCAGGATGTTACATTTGTTGCACAATCTGTCTTCTTGTGGAATATTTAAATATCTACCTTTCTCAATCTTTAGGTCATGCGCGCTTATTCTGAGTTTCGTTAAAGCTTGTCTGTGTTTTGTATCTGATATATTTAAAAGGTAGGTTTCAGTTTTGTTTTCTGCTACAATCGTATTGTAAAATTTTAGCTTTAATGTTATTTCTCTTTTCTCTTTCCAGTATTTAATATATTCATTTTCTAATTTTTTATACACGACGTATTTCAGTCTATGTACGTTGAATGTGAATTGATTTTTCCAAATGTGATCAAGGCCTATAATTTCGAGTATCTTTTTTACAAAAATCCACCATGGGGAAGTTGTATTTTCTTGTTGGTACATGGACTTATATATTTTGTTGATGAGGGAAGTTTCTGGTAATTGAATAATGTGAATCCAATATGTAATAATTTGGCACATTATCTTTAAACTTATTGGGAATCTGCCCAGTTCACCTAACACAGGAAGCACCATAGCTTTTTTGTGTACTCCAAGTAATTGCTTACAGAATTTAATGTGTAATTTTTCATGTGGAAACTTATTCGATAACACAGCTGGAACCGGCACAGGCAGCAGGTACGGACCGCACGTGCCATGCACACCACAGACGACACGCACACACCGACAGCACACAAACTGTCGATGCGTAATTTTTGTGTGAAGTAGGGGGGTGGCGGAGGGAGGCGGGAGGGGAGAGCGAGAGAGGGAGAGAGAGAGAGAGAGAGAGAGAGAGAGAGAGAGAGAGAGAATGTGTTTGTGTGTGACACTGAGAGAGAGGGTACTCGTATGCGCGTGCGTATGTGTGTGTGTGTGTGTGTGTGTGTAACAGAGATAACTCAGTTTCCGCAGAACTCTACTTGAACCGTTTCTATTCGTGGATTAAGATTTTACGCTTCCCCTTTCTTCCAATATGTCCTTGTTAATCATCCATTACAAATAGATCATACGTATGAAGGAAGAAGAAAAAATAGAATATTATGTAAATATAAAAAGAAGAGAGAAACAGAGACAGACACAATGACAAGTTGATCATGCTGTCAGGGCAGTTGTATCCTTCAGTTTAACTGAAGCCGGCATGCCAACTGCGAACATGCCAGTATGCATCAAACTGTCGATGCGTAATTTTTGTGTGAAGTAGGGGGGTGGCGGAGGGAGGCGGGAGGGGAGAGCGAGAGAGAGAGAGAGAATGTGTTTGTGTGTGACACTGAGAGAGAGGGTACTCGTATGCGCGCGCAGTCGTGTGTGTATTTATCTCACATAGTGGTTTATAGCATCCCAACCGCGAACATGCTAGTACGCATCAAACTGCCGAAGCTTTATTTTTGTGTGCAGCAGGAGAGAGAGAGAGAGAGAGAGAGAGAGAGAGACTGAGATTCAGAGACATAGACAGACCAAGGCAGACAGAGACACACAGACCGTGGGTGTAACTTTAGTGGCGTGTTGAGTGTCTCCATCTGACGACAGGCTATCAGACAGAACGGAGGGAGGCATAAATGGACTGAAGAACATTGAGTGGGTCTTGCCATGTTCTGTTTCTGCAGACGACAGTAGCGGTCTGGCAATGTGCCTGACGTTGGATACTGTTGGACTGTGTGCAACGTGCCACACACACACACACACACGCACACACACCACACACACACACACCACCACACACACACACACACCACACACACACACACACGTAGTACATACTTACACATACATTCGCATCAGCACAACTGCTGTGTGTACTTGTGCACATGTTTTTCTTCACATGTTTTTGGGAAGGTGCTGGAACGTGTCGTGTCATAAAGACTAACTAACGGCCAACCAACCAACCAACCAACCAGCCAAGCATCCATATAACCAAGCAACCAACTGGTTGTTGAACAACCAAACAGCTAATTCAGTGAATACAAATACAGTATTCTTCGAAAAATTAGACCTTTCATTTCATGGCTTCCTTCGGTTGAAGAGCGGTGTTGCTGCCTGGAGAAAAGGTTCACGTCACATGGATGACGCATTTTTTTGGAGCACAATTCTGACGTCACAATAGCACACGACTGAACTATACCTGAACTTTCGAAGAAGACGTGGTCCATATTCATTATCATTAAGTGTTATAGGGCTATGAACCAACTAAACCAAATGGCTTTACGTGTTAACTGCAGTCGCACGTCATAATTAAATGCAGTCACTTAAAGTTTCATAATTTACAGCAAAAGGTGTTGCCACAGAGGTGCCAAAACAACATGGAGCCTTTTTAAAAATATTTTTTATGCAAGAGGTCTGTTTTGCATCTGGCCGTGCTGGAGGGGTAAACGTCACAACACAGACACGCTGCTGTGTGCACATGAAACCCGTGAAGCATCTGATCTCTAGTTGTGGCCTGAATTAAGTTGGAGAGAGAGAGAGTATGGTAAGCTTTTGTCTGGTGTGTACGAGGAAAATTACATATACATGATGTAGGTGTGTGTGTGTGTGTGTTGGGAAAGGGGGGTGGGGGTGAGGATAACAATGAAATATTGTCCCCACCCCCCTTGCTGTGCCATTTAAGCGGCATCATGACTAACACCGCAGGTTTGCTTTCCAGGCTTGTTTGTTTCAGCGATGGTTCGTGTTGTTTGTGTTACTGACAGCTTGTGTTGTGTAGTGATAGCTCGTATTTGTGTTAGTGATGGTTCGTGTTGTTTGTGTCAGTGATGGTTCGTGTTGTTTGTGTTAGTGATGGTTCGTGTTGTTTGTGTCAGTGATGGTTCGTGTCAGTGATGGTTCGTGTTGTTTGTGTCAGTGATGGTTCGTGTCAGTGATGGTTCGTGTTGTTTGTGTCAGTGATGGTTCGTGTCAGTGATGGTTCGTGTTGTTTGTGTCAGTGATGGTTCGTGTCAGTGATGGTTCGTGTTGTTTGTGTCAGTGATGGTTCGTGTCAGTGATGGTTCGTGTTGTTCGTGTCAGTGATGGTTCGTGTTGTGTGTGTCAGTGATGGTTCGTGTTGTTTGTGTCAGTGATGGTTTGTGTTGTTTGTGTCGCCGGTGAGTGGTTCGTGTTGTGTTGTGCCGGATTGCTCGTGTTGTTTGTGACCGTGATGGTTTGTTTTGTCATTGTCAGTGATGGTCCGTGTTTTTGTGTCAGTGATGGTTTGGTTTGGAATTGTAAAAACAAAGGTTTTGTCGGGGGATTGTGGGTGCATCGGGTATGGTAAGGGTGGGGCCGGGTGTGCCGTGGGTGAGCCTGGGGTCTCAGTGGCAGTAAGAACTGGCAGAAAGTGCGTTACTATTATTTTGTGTGTGTGTCTGTCAGTCATCCTTTGATTGTTATGTAATTCGATTAAATGGACGATAATGCGTCATACACAATTATCTGACTGCATTAAAAAATATTTTTTCAACCTCTGGCCATTAATGGATTAGACACAGAATGTCGCCGCCAGTTTTCGTGCTTCGGTAGAATTGAGGTTGTGTAGAGCTCTATTATTTTCTTTTATGACTTGCTTTTGTTTCTTCTTCTCCTCCTCTTCTTCCATGTTGTTGTTATTGTGGAATGTCTTCCTGGCTGATATTCCCAGCGGGGTTGGTAGGAAGGGCAAGGTGCGATAAGCTAGAGTAGACAAACAGCAGGCAGGACGTGTTGCAGTCTGCATGTTCACGGAGTCTGACTGCGCGCACATCGGAATGCGTTCGCTCATACACACAGCAGACAGGTCAGTGATCAGGGGACCGATTGACCTTCAGTGCGGATCACCCATGGTTGAACCAGACGACTGAAGCTGGCCGACTGACCAAGCTTACCAGCGATAGCAAGCAACTGTCCAACACATCAGTCAGCCAACAAATACATGTGTACATTAGTACTGATGCTGGCTCAGTTAGTACTGGTCTCATTTTATAAGAGTTAATAAGGTCACCGTTTGAGCTGTGTGTGTGTGTGAAAGAGAGAGAGAGACAGACAGACAGACAGACAGAGAGATGAGACAAGTACTGGCAACCATACAGCTTTGGCAGACCTCACAGTCTCATTCTCTCCCACAAGGATCATTTGGGGAAGGGCACGGGAGGGCAGTAAGCAGGTTGTGGGGGTGGCGGGCCAGGGATGGGGTGTGAAGGCGGAGGGAGAAAGAGAGACGTTTGGGGGTGGGGGTGTGTAAAGGAAAGACACTGAGGCAGAGTAGAGCAGGTGAAGATCATGGAGAGGAGGGGGTGCTTTGGATATGGTAATGTGCGAGTTTTCGATATTGTAATGTGCATACTTTGGATATGGTAATGTGCGAGTTTTCGATATTGTAATGTGCATACTTTGGATATGGTGATGTGTATATTTGGATATTGTAATGTGCGCACTTTGGATCTGATAATGTACATTAGTAATGGTAATGCGCGTACTTTGGATATAGTAATATGCGTACTTTTTATTTTGTACTATGCGTACTTTGGATATGGTAATACGTGTACATTGGTTATGGTAATGTACTTAGTTTGGATATGGTAATATGCATACTTTGGATACTGGTGATGATATGCGTAATCTGGATAATGTAATTCGTGTACCTTGGATATGGTATCATACGTACTTTGAGTATGGTATGCGCATACTTTGGGTATGGTATGTGCGTACTTTGAATATGGAATGTGCCTACTTTGGTTATACTAATGTGCGTACTTAGGGAATGGTATGTGCATACTTGAGATATGGTATGTGCTTGGTCATTGTAATGTGCGTTCTTTGGGTATGGTTTGTGCGTACTTTGGATAGGGGAGGGTACATGATGACTTTGTCTGGAAATTGGGACACTGCTGTCAACCTCTGTGTGTGTGTGTGTGTGTGTGTATGGGAGTGGGGAGGGGGTCAGGGGGAGAGGGAGAGAGACACACACACACGCGCGCGCGCGCACACACACACACACACACACACAGAAAGAGAGAGGGAGAGAGAGAGAGAACGTCACAAGGAAAACAGCACGTTACATGCCCATGACAAGAATATTTTTTTTTTTTAATTAAAAAAAAAGATACATGGGGTTGAACGGCAGTGAAGTGCAGTGTGTGGCACGGAGCACACAGCTCATAGCTCACAGCACACCTTTCTTCGGCTGTTCGGCTGTCAAAGCACCACATCTGTCCTTTTTATATATTTTTAAAATCTTTTATATATATATATATATATATTTTTTTTATTTTATTAAGTTCACTTCATTTACACACTGCACAAACCTGTTCCGCTGATTTGAAGGGCTCCCTGCTCCCTGCTGTGCGTGTGTGTGTGTGACCTGTCTTGACTTCCGGGATCAATGTCATTGGCTGCAGTTCAGTTTTGTCAACGTGAGGAAAGCGTGCAGTCCTTATTTAAAGTGCACATGTACCTGTGTTTACCTGTGGACGGGGTACAAGTACCTGTGGTTACCTGTGGACAGGGTACATGTAGCTGTATTTACCTATGGACGAGGTACATATACCAGTGTTTACCTGTGGACGGGATACATGTACCTGTGTTTACCTATGGACGGGGTACATGTACCTGTATTTGCCTATGGACGGGGTACATGTACCTGTATTTACCTATGGACGGGGTACATGTACCTGTATTTACCTGTGGACGGGGTACATGTACCTGTGGTTACATGTGGACAGGGTACATGTACCTGTATTTACCTATGGACGGGGTACATGTACCAGTGTTTACCTGTGGACGGGATACATGTACCTGTATTTACCTATGGACGGGGTACATGTACCTGTATTTACCTATGGACGGGGTACATGTACCAGTGTTTACCTGTGGATTGGGTACATGTACCTGTGGTTACCTGTGAACAGGGTACATGTACCTGTGGTTACCTATGGACGGGTTACATGTACCTGTGTTTACCTGTGAATGGGGTACATGTACCTGTATTTACCTATGGACGGGGTACATGTACCTGTATTTACCTATGGACGGGGTACATGTACCTGTATTTACCTATGGACGGGGTACATGTACCTGTGTTTACCTGTGGACGTGATACATGTACCACTGTTTACCTATGGACGGGGTACATGTACCTGTGGTTACCTGTGGACAGGGTACATGTACCTGTGGTTACCTGTGGACGGAGTACATGTACCTGTGTTGACCTACTGTAGACAGGGTACATGTACCCCTGGTTACCTGTGAAAGGGTACATGTACCTGTGTTTACCTGTAGACGTTGTACACGTACCTGTGTGACTTGTGGACGGGGGTACACGTGCAGGTCTGTGTTTACTTTTGGACGGGGTACTTTGTATTGAATTACATTTTCTCACAACAGATTTCTCTGTGTTAATCTCGGGCTGCTCTCCTCAGGGAGAGGGTGTCGCTAAAGTGCAGTGCCTCTCTCCCCACCACCTACCTCATTTTATTTTTTTATACATGCAAGATTATTTGTTTTCCTGTCAATGTGGATTATTTTGCAGGCAAGGGACAACCCCTTTGTTGCCGGAGATTATCTTACGTGCACTAAGTGTATGCCACACAGGACATCGGTTTATCGTTATGCGAATGACTAGCGTCCAGACCACCACTTACTGTAGGTGTGTGTAGGTGTGTCTGAAATTGTAGGTGTGTCTTTGTATGAAACTGTAGGTGTGTCTGAAACTGTAGGCGTGTCTGAAACTGTAGGTATGTCTGAAGCTGTAGGTGTGTCTGAAACTGTAGGTGTGTGTGTAGGTGTGTCTGAAACTGTAGGTGTGTCTGAAGCTGTAAGTGTTCCTGAAACTGTAGCTGTATGTGTAGGTGTGTCTGAAACTGTAGGTATATGTTTAGGTGTCTGAAGCTGTAGGTGTTCCTGAAACTGTAGCTGTATGTGTAGGTGTGTCTGAAACTGTAGGTGTGTGTTTAGGTGTGTCTGAAACTGTAGGTGTTCCTGAAACTGTAGTTGTGTTTGGGTGTGTCTGAAACTGTAGGTGTGTGTTTAGGTGTGTCTGAAACTGTAGGTGTTCCTGAAACTGTAGGTGTGTCTGAAACAATCGGTGTATGTTTAGGTGTCTGAAACTGAAGGTGTCCCTGAAACTGTTGATTCGTCTGAAACTGTAGCTGTATGTTCATTGTGTGTCAGAAACTGTAGCTGTAAGTATAGTTTCAGTTTCAGTTTCTCAAGGATGCGTCACTGCGTTCGGACAAATCCATACACGCTACACCACATCTGCTAGGCAGATGCCTGACCAGCAGCATAACTCAACGCGCTTGTCAGGCCTTGAGTGCATGCATATATGATATTTTTGTGTACCTATCAGAGTGAATTGCCAGAAGACAAACTCTCGTTGCCATGTGTTATTTTTCAGTGCACCAAGTGAGTGCTGCACACGGGACCTCGGTTTATCATCTCATCCGAATGAATAGACGCTCAGTTCGATTTTCTAGTCAAACTTGGGAGAAAGGGCGTGAGAGGGATTAAACCCAGACCCTCACTGACTCTATATTGGCAGATGAGCGTCTTCACCATTCTGCCACTTTCCTCCTCTGTGTGTGTGTGTGTGTGTGTGTGTGTGTGTGTGAAACTGTAGGTGTGTCTGAAACTATCGGTGTCTGAAACGAAAGTGGCTTCGTTGTTTGTTTGTTGACTTTGCCCAGACCTCCACCCTTCCACCTCCTCCCCTGTCTGCCGTTTTGTCTGCTGTTATGTCTCTCTCTCTCTGTGTCTTTCTGTCTCTTGTCTGTCTGCCGTTCTGTCTCTGTCTGTCTGTCTGTCTGCCGTTCTGTCTCTGTCTGTCTGTCTCTTGTCTGTCTGCCGTTCTGTCTCTGTCTGTCTGTCTGTCTGCCGTTCTGTCTCTGTCTGTCTGTCTGTCTGCCGTTCTGTCTCTGTCTGTCTGTCTGTCTGCCGTTCTGTCTCTGTCTGTCTGTCTGTCT
>JAAQRG010104877.1:30000-32500 GCA_011634625.1 Babylonia areolata | reverse complement strand
GTGTGCATATGTGTACCTGCGTGCGCGCGTGCCTGCGTGCGTGCTTGCTTACTCTGTGTGTGTGTGTGTGTGTGTGTGTGTGCGCGCGCGCGCGTGTGTATATGCATGTGTGCGAGACAGACAGACAGACAGAAGTCTTCATTTTTACATCTTTTGAGTGTTACTGGGCGAAGATGTGTATGCATGGGCGCCTTTGTTTGCGTGGATGTGTGTGTGTGTGTGTGTGTGTGTGTGTGTGTGTGTGTGTGTGTGTGTGTGTGTGTGTGTGTGTGCGTTATTGCCTGTGTCTTTGTATCTATGTGTCTATCTGTATGCGAATGTCTACGTCTGTGTCTTCAAACCAGTGATGTGTGTATGTGTGCTTTTGCGTGCGTGCATGCGTACGAGTAAAATGTCATGTGGCAATGATGCACCAAGTATAAGAAAGAAAACCCAAAAAACAAACAAACAGGGCCTACACTGAAATAGTGGTGATGGGCCATTTGACCTTTCGCAGGCAACAATTCCTTTCGTTCTGTGCCTGCCACATTTCCACTCGTGACCTGATCCTTCTCACAATGCATGCTCCACCCAGGCACTGACTAGGCAGAGGGTGAGGGGAACAGGTGGGTGGGTGGCGGGAGAGGAGGGTGGTGGGGGTTTGGAGGCTACATTTCCGGTCTCAAATACCATCCGTAGTGATCTGGTCCACTCGCTGTATTATCAAAGGGCTACAGTCGTCACTTAATCTACATACGTGGGAGTTAGTGACAACTCGCAAACTACAGCTCAACAGGAATTCAACATGACAAAGGCATACAAAACAAAAAATAAACACACACATCGTTTCGGTGCTGTGGATTTTGCTATATTTATTCTCTTGATGTTTTGTTTTCTGCTCTTTTTTTTTTCTTCTCTTTGAAATACAATTATACTTTCAACACGTGTCCATGTGGATAGTTTAACCGTTTTCATTGACAGTTTGATCGATTCGTTTCTCCACAGCATGTTATCATGCGTATGACACGTCACAAGCAGGATTTTGTTTCTTTCGTCATATTCATTTGATTCGATTAGCTAAAACCAAATGCTTTAAAAATGTACTTCTTCGCCATCTATGAATAATGCAAAATGATCTTTTTTTTTTAATTCATGACTATAAATGGGAACAGAACAATAAATGCAGCAGTGTAAAATGGTCATCGACTTGTTCTATGAACACTGACGCTAAAGCGAACAAACAGGTTTGTTTTCGTTTTGTTTTGTTTTTTTTCAAGTTGACGTTTAAGCACAAAAACAGCTTCCGTTTAAAATCCCATATCAGTCTGACACCTAGCGTGGTGAAGGATACAATACACAGCCAGGCTGGAACCCTGTGATGCAATTCTGTATCCCTGTGCATCAAGGCGGGGGTCCATGTCGGAATAAAAAGGCGTCAGTGTGGTTCAGGTTTGTGCAGTCCTCATGGCCTGAGATTGAGGGCATCAGAACGCGACAAACCTGCTGTCGTATGGTTCAGATTAAACAAAGTTGCTAGCTTTATCTTTCACCTGCGCATTCCTTCTATGTCGGCAAACATCGTCTTAGATTTTTGACATAATCAATATGTTCACAGCATCATTGGCATTTGTGCCTTGCAAGACATTTCCAGGTCGAGTGCACTGATATTTCATTGTAGAATTCGTGTTCAGAATCATAACAATGGATAATGCAGTGACACGTAGCATCCATTAAAAATCCGTATTTCGTCTTGTCAACTTAAATTGTTGTCTGTACAATATTCAGTAAAACCAGCAGAACATTGCACTTTCTAAATTCAAGTTAGTCGTTAAAGTAAATTAACACAGCATCCAGATCAAAGTTTAACCATTCTATGGCCAGTTCTTTGGTGGTGGCTTTGTTACAGTAAAACACAGAAAAAAACAAACATTGTTTTGGGTTGTCAACATCACTTTTTAAACAATAGTTTGCCTAGTTAAAAAAATTGGAGACCTGTACAAAAATTTAAAACAAAGACGTCAACCCCAAGAAGTTCATTATTCTAGTGTAGCTACAATCAGTGAACCATAATCTACAATTTCCAACACCATGAAATGGGCTGGTTCTTCATTGGTAGCATTCGTCTATGTTCCAACTGCCCTTTGTTCTGCAGAAGGTGCTGGCGGAGGGGGAGATGGGGGTGACTGGGAGTTGTTTCCCTTTTGATTACTACAGCTGCTGCCATCGCCCCCAGTTTTCTTTGAGGTGGAGAGAGACGAAGGCTGTTTAACAGCTGGGTCATCCGCAGAGGAAGAAGAAAGTGTTTCATCTGCCAGGTGCCTGGGTATTGGGGGCAGAGACGGTTGAGCTGGTAGCTTTTGGGTGGAGGCATTTAGAACTGGTTTTCCCACCGGGTTTAGGGCGACTGGAGGCAGAGACACGAGGGAACTACTGTCTGCCCTGCCTGTGGGTGACCTCTGCTGTTTGGCCGTCAGATTCTGGCTGGGGGAATGTGGGTTCGGTTTATTTGCTGGGTCTTTGG
>JAAQRG010104877.1:0-25000 GCA_011634625.1 Babylonia areolata | reverse complement strand
TCACTCACCGACCTTCTGTTCAACTGTCACGGACCTGAACGTCTGAGCTGGTTGCGTTCAGCTTCAGGAAGCATAGGGAAACGTTCAGATGAGAAAGTTAACGACGAACGCTGAAGGAAAACTTCGATTCCGCCGCTCAACTTTGTTTCAATAGCTTGGAGCCCACATCACTACACATTGCTAAACCAGGGCCAATATCAAGCCGCGAAAACAAATCACACTGGTTTTACTGAAAACATAAAGAGTGGAAGATGAAATGAATCATATGAAAGCAACAAAACCAGATTATGTGGGTCTTGTCACATATATCATAGGATCAGAAACACAAAAGAATATTATATATAAACAGTCAAGAATACTAATGCGTACCTGACATACTCTGGATTCAAAATGTGCCATAGAAGTGCCAAATAATCAGACACGGAGAGAAACGAAATGGAGAAGTCTAAAAGTAAAGGCAGTGTAAGACCTGTATATTTTCTGTTTGTTTCTGTTCTGTTTGTCTGTTTGCTTGTTGTCTTTCTTTGCTGTTTCGTGGTGTATTTGCTTAATGTCTTTCTTTGTTTGATAGAGTGGTTCATTCGCTTATATATTTATTTATACACGACAAAGCTATTCAGGTGAATATGTTAACGTTCTTTCACCTAATCTTTGAGTTCCATCATTCAGGTCGGTGACAGACCTCAATCCTGACGCTACAATGCTGTCGTTTACTTTCGTCAGTATGTTAACTTTGTTAGCTGAACGGTGCAGGGCTGGTGTTTGTTGAAGCTGAACGTTACAATGCAATGAAATTGCACTTTTCAGTTTTCAGAATGCACGTGCTAGAAGAAAATCACTGAACAGCAATGAAAACATGACTCAGTGTGGGGGAGGGGGGGGGGGGGGGGGAGCGTGGGGGTGGATGTAGGGTGTATGTGTTTGTTTTGGGAATGGGGATAAGAGGTGGAAGCATGGAAGTGTGGGGTAAGCAGGCGAAAGCATTTGTCGATTATGAGCACAGTTTCATATAAATTTACACACACACACACACATATACACACACACTTTTATTTGCGGTCAGCTGGACTTAAATCCAACCTAGATCTGGCAAAATTTTGAAATTTTATTTCAGCTTCATCGTTCTTCGTCAGTGTCCATCCCTAGCTTCCACAACGTTCTCCGACGCTTCCGGAAACTGAACGCAACCAGTTCAGACGTACAGAAGGTCGGTGAGTGACCGGAGCACAGGAGAAGGGCGGACACAGGAGGGACTGCTGCATGCCAGGAAAGCAGGACGACAGTCCAGGTCACACATCAAGAACTCCAACCCCATCACCATCATGTCAGCTGCGCACACACAGGGCCAAGGCAACGACCCACACCGTAGAGATGACCGGGACGATGACGAGGAGCAGGAGAATAAGAAAAGGTAAGTAGGTCCAGGAGGTTAAAAGACGGTGGTTGTCGCCTCTACAGCATTTGATGTTGGTCATATGAGAAAAAAGAACGAAAGATTTCCTTCCAACACCCCTTTCCTTTTCCGCGTGTGTATTTGCTTTCTTCTCACTAAAGAGGTTCGATGAAAGATGAGGGGGATCGAGACGGGGGTGTGAAGGGGGGGAGACAGGACAAACATGAAGAGCTGTACAAAGGTTTTCCTTTACGCATGAATATGCCGCTGGTGTGGTATTTTTGTTCCATGTGGTATCCTTTATCATGATTTCTTTGCATTTAAAATCACTGGAAGACAAATTCCGTGTATCTGATCATACCTACAGTCTGTACATTTTAGTTATTAATTATTTGGTTTTGAGTTTTTCTACATTCTTCAGTCTGGCCAAAGGTTTCACATACACGTTGTATATAATCCGGATGATGTTTGATTCAAGCCATGAAAAGACTGGACTAAGTGTGGTTCCTTGTGCAACAATCTGTCAGTTGATGACTGATTGTCACTTGCTCTGTTTGTGTTCTACATGAAAAGAAGCATCTTTGCCTAGGTCGGTGTTGATTTTTCAAACTCAATAAATTGCTAATAATATCTTCGAAATAGAGAGATTTACATCTTTTCACACCCACTTTCTGCTTCCTGATCACGTACAATTTACAGAAACGGCCTGTCGTGTTTTGCCAAATGAACACGCTAGAGAAAAACTGCATTGACAACAATGTTTTTAACAACTTTATTTTCATTTTCCGAATTTTGGATATAATTAATCAGAAATTCGGAAAGACTGGAAATTTTACCTTCGTGACTAGCTCTCTAATCTGACCCCCAGGATTATCTCTCTTCAGAATATCATATTCAAGGGTTGTCAAAAGTTTATGAGCCCGATGTTTATTTTCTGATGATTTCAGTTTTGTTGTTTTGATAGAATCTTTATTTTTTTAAAAATTCTCTTTTCCCTTTTTTTCTAAATTAAAGTTTTTTCTTTCGCTAGAAATATAATGAACTAATGCTGCTACAACATACACGTCGAGAGCGGGTGTATTACTTGGTAGAGAACAAATGGAATATGACCGAACCATTGTTCTATGTCTTAAAACTGAACTCTTTTCTCTGTCTCTCTCAATCTTTCTATCTCTTTCTTTCTCTGTCTTCCTATCTATGTCTCTGTCAGTCTGACTGTCTGTCTGTGTCTCTCTTTCATTTTCCTATAATTGGGTGTTTGGGGTGTTGTATTAATGACGTGCGCGTATATATTGTTATGTGGTGTTTATTAAACATGAATGCAATATTGCTGAAAGAAAAGGCCTTACCGTTTTTCTTCTTCTTTTTTTCTTCTTCAGATTTCAAGGACGACTACCACCCATTGAACACCCGAAAGAAAACCAGCCCCCGATATCAAAGCGAAATTCGAGAATATCATCTCCGAAAGAGAGACCGACTGAGAACCCCGCAGAGGGATCTCCAGGAAAAACCCGGGAGGAGTCAAGCCTGAAGTCACCGAAACAACCAAAGGATGACGCTCCGAGAGGGTCGTTAAGGAAATCCCAAGAGACCAGTACTGACAGCCCACAACTGGGGCCCCTCACCTCACCCACAAAGAAATCACTAGAAACTGGAACTGTCAATCAACGCGAAGTCCTCGCCACCTCTCCCACAGAGGCTGACAGAAAACGCAAAGGTACGCCCCAAATGACACCACGGGAAGGCACCAATGACGACGAGGAGCAGGAGAAGGAAAAGACTCCCCCTCAAAATGAGCCCCATTCTCCCAGCAAGCCGTCCCGCGTGTTAGGAGAAAGATCCCCGAACACGCCCCCGAGAATGAGAGAGGGCAGATCGCAGGTGGTTGGGAGTGAGGCAGCAGCATCGGAAGGGGTGGATCCATCACAGGTGACTCTTTACCGACTGCCCACCCCGCCGGACCTTCACAGACGGCAGCCATCTTACGGATCTGTCTACACTGAAGGTGGCCTCGCTGGTTCAGACAGACAGCCGTGGGGCAGAGCTGGAGACACGGGGCAGCTGCCGCGAGTTCTCTTTGGTTCACCCGGGCAGTCACAACGGCGAGGGCACCAGTCGGAAGGTTCCCAGGAAGATTTGCACCTGCCCCCGCTGAACGTCGGTGGTCAGGATGTCGGGTGAGGCTTGACATTACTGGCACGCGTGCTGTGAACGGTACTGGTGTGAATGTCTTTCATATTTTTTTCATCTACATTTCCGAAACACTTTAATTAATGCTCTTCACTTCAGTACATCATCATGCAATGCAGTCTTTTTTGTCTGTTTCTTCGTGTGCGTTTATATGTGTGCGTGTGTGTGTGTGTGTGTGTGTGTGTGTGTGTGTGTGTGTGTGTGTGTGTGTGTGTGGCGTTCCGTGGTCGTGTCTATCTGTCAGGGTGTGTATGTGTTTGAAGTTGCATTGTGCCATGCTGTTCTTATGTTGTCACACGGTTTTTTTCCCCATATATTTTGTAAGTGTCCTAAGTTCACAGGACATAGTGCACAATAAAATCCCATTACTAGCAATAATATTATCATTATAATTATTGTTGTCGCTGTTGTTGCTACCATCATCATCATAATCATTATCACTTTTCCTCTCTGATAGGCGTACCTACAGCGACTGCATTCAGGAGGTAGGTTTGGTTCACAGATCTGAACGTAACCCTGTGTCTTCTTGGTTACTCTGCAGGCAGACAGCGCCAGAGAACGAGAGATGCAAAGGGAACGCTCTGAAACTGATTCTGGAAATGGCGGATGACGATCCATCAAAGGACTGCATCGCAAGCGCCGACACTCGGCCTGATCGTCAAAAGGCGTCAAGGCACCGAACCATATTACCAGTGCTGTCCCAGCTGGTGGTACGGGGAAATAATTTGGCACAGGCTCCAAAACCCAAACAGGCTCTGGCAAAGACTTACCAACAGATCACAGGCGCCGAGGTGCCAATTTCCGGGTATCCACACGGTGATGTTGGAAACACATCCACGCAAAGCGGTAATGTCCCGGCGCCAGCTGCACATAGCGCAGAAGCATTGGCTCAAAGTAGTACAGGAGGACAGGTACAGCAATCACAGAGTCCCAGTGCTGTAACATTCTCGGGTGGATCAGGTTCTAGCGGACACCCACCTGCCCAGATATCCACAGGTACGTGCCCACAGCCAGAGGAGGAAGACGGCTCCACCGAATTGTGCTCTGAAAACCAGGGACATGTTGAGAGCCAGAACCACGGTCCCTCGAATGACTCACATACAGACTGTGCAACAGATAACACCACTCGGGCTGCTAGAGCTGCACTCCCTGCTCTTCTTCCCCTGGCCAGTCTGGTGGGACAACAGATCCCAGCTCAACCCCAGCAGGACCGGTCGTTTCTGCCTCCAATTCACTCACAGCCAAAGCTCAAACCACATCCACATCCCTCCAATAAAAATACGTTTGGCAATGTGACGCTGCCTCCAATCACTTGCAAACCACGTCAGCCTCCCCATGCTGACAACCCAGCAGCAAAACAGCCTCAGCCTCCCCCTGGCAAAAAGAAAGGTGGACCAGCCCGAAAAAGTCGACGGGGTAGGGGCAGTGGCAGCAGCAGTGGTGATAAACCAGGAAACCTCCCCCGGTCACCCCCACCTCCTCCTCCTCCCCCTCCTCCTCCTTCACCTTCTTCAGGACAAGGAGCAGTTAGTGTGTAGACGAATGAAGAGCCAGTCCGTCTGACTTCCTCTTGTCTTCATAATGTTGGCAACTAGAGATTCATGATTCACCGTATGTTGGCAAATTAGATTCAGACTTTTGTAATGCACGTGCCATCATTATTTTGAAGGCAAACTTGTATGGAAAACAAGGATGACAATTTGTTTATTTCTGCACTGTTCTTTTACGTAACGAAGGCTCCAGTCAAAGCACTGACCATGGAATGGTAGGACTTTGATCTGGATGCTATGTTAGATTTCTTTAACGATACACACCAGTTTTAAAAGTGCATTATTTGCTGTCTTATTGAATATTGTACATATATCCATTTCAAATTGATATCACGAACATTTGTTGTTGTTTTTTTTTTTGTTTTTGTGCACCAATGTCCCCTTTCGATAAAACGCGTTCGACATTACTGTTATTCTTGAAGTATATCCTGGAATGGAAACATCAGTGGGCTTTGCTCAGAAATGCCTTGCAAGGTACGACTACCACTGGTTGAAACGGCTGATTCTGCCAACATCCTAATGGGAAAAGTTTTACCCGCATAAGAAGAAAAAGACCCCAAGTTTGTCGAGTTCTGATGCCCATGATCCCAAGCCATGAGAACTGCACAAACCTGAATTACATCGATAAGTCAGCCGTTGGAGTGGATTCCCCATCTGTCACTGAAACAGGGCTACGATATTGCATCACAGGCTTCCAGAGATTGGTCAGCCGATTGTTAAATTGTATCTTTAACGACGCTTCTTGTCGAACATTGTGTATTCAAAGAATTGTTTTAATTAAACAAACGATAGATTTTGGTGTTTAAGCTTTAAGTATTGATTTACTCCTCCCCCTCCTCCCCGCCCAGTCCAGTGAGCTGTATTTATGGCATGTGTACATAGCCATTGCATGCAACTATTTTTATCATAGCATTGTTCGATGCCCATTTATGGTCAAGAGTACTGATATGCATATTTCTGATTATTTTTAGATGACGAACAAGTGCACTTTTAAATACCTTTTGTTTTTACCTCAGGGACTTTTATGGCACGTAAAAGAAAAGAAAAAAACAAACAAAACGAAACCCTGAAGTGATGTGTCATAAGTATGACAATATAATGTTAACAAATGAAGGAAAGTGATAATCAAAGTGGGCGTGGCTACACTGTTCAACTGGATAAATCTCCAGCATGCACGAGAATAAACATGCGAAAAGAAATTGATCATAATTGTTTGGGTTGGTTGGTTTGTTAAATGTTTGTTCCTTTCTTTCCTAATTAACATGTCTTTGCAAAGAAAACAAAACGACATCGTTCACGTTTGTTATCACCAGAATGATACCGACTTTCTTCTTTTACAGTATCTCGAAGCAAAAACAAAACAAAACAAAACAAAAAAAAAACCAAAAAAAGTGCTATTGGTCTTCATATTGGCTTTTTTGTTATCTGTCAAACACATCCAGACTAATTTGTATTTGGATTGACCAGTAACACACTTCCGTTCTTGGCTGGAAGGTGGGAACGTCTTTGAGTACCCATTTCTGTATTTTCATTAGAATCCCCGCCCCCCCCCACCCCCCCCACCCCCAAAAAAAAGATAAATATATATATTTTTTTTAATTAATAATGGTATTTATATCGCGCTGAATCTTGTGCATAGACAAATCAAAGCGCTTTCGCACCAGTCATTCACACGCATGCATGACTCAAAAACTGGAGAAACTGAAGACAAGGAAGAGGCAGGGAAGGGAGGCTATTTTGGGAAACGGTGGGTTTTAAGGCCAGACTTGAAAGAGCTGGGTGTGGAGACTTGACGAAGCGAAAGAGGAAGTTCATTCCAATTTCAAGGTCCAGAGACAGAGAAAGAACGGTGGCCAACAGTTGAGTGTTTGAATCTGGAACCAAAGGGACAGAATGAAAAACGAAATTACTTTATCTGTCATTGAATTTTTCTAAAGCACTTGAATCGTAAGTGAGCTCTATGAGTATATTTTCTGAGAATAAAAGAAAAGGTTACACAACGAGTAGATCTGGTGATTCATTTATCTCTGGGCGCGTAAGAACTGAAGGCTTATAAAGGGATAACACACACACACACACACACACACATGAATCACTGACTGAATGAAAGGAGATATCTCACTTTTTAAAGCTTTGACTTCAAGCACACATGCACCACAGCATTAAACAAGCTTTATTCACGGCGGTCGTTTACACACACACACACACACACACACACACAAACAAGCCAATATTGTAACGAGATGCACGTGCACACTTCACAGCAGTCATTGTTGTGACGAAAACCTCCGTGCTCAGCGCAGTCACCCACATCTAACGGCAAGGAAACGTCTCAGCGCTGAGCGGACATGTGAACTGCAGTATCATCGCTAGGAGCAGAGCGACAGGAACAACGGTGAAGGAGTGCCACTTGGACACACTGCCGGATGCACAATGTCCGCCAAGGGCACAGGCAAGGGTCGGGGAGAGGACAGCAGGCGGGAAGGGGAGGGGGACGAGAGATCCAAAAGGTAAAGGGAAAGATTCTCTTGCCCGTTCATTGTCTTCGTGATTAATCTAACTCGGAAATTTCCATGTTTTAATCTACACTTGTTATTCGTTGCTGTTTTGATACGATGCTCACCTCACGTATTATACCAGTTTATGCTGTGACGTTGTTTCTGTTGTTGTTGTATTGTATTTTTGTTGTTGTTGTTGTTGTTGTTGTTGTTGTTGATGTATTGTATCTTCTTAAAACAACTTTTCATAAGTTCACAACAGGAACAGACCTTTCGCTGACGAAAATGAGATAAAAGGTGCAGAGTAAAACAGCTGACTAAATTTATAGTTTATGCGATTGATTTCCCTGCTTTCTTCTCCCCCCCCCCTCCCCCCCATCAAACTTGGTGTCTTGTGACAGTCTGATTTGTTGTTGTTACTGAATGTCAGTTCCTTATCAATATAAAGCGGGATACAGTGTCAGTGTCAGTGTCACACACACTCTCTCTCTCTCTCTCTCACACACACACACACACACACACACACACACACACACTCACACACACACTTTTGAGAATTTTTCTTAAACGGGTATCTTTCTTCTCCCGAAATTCCCAAACAGGCAACACAAGCAAGATGATCATGTGGAAGACGACCCACAGGAGAATCCACAGCACGACACCAAGAAAAACCAACCATGCGGGCTGCAGGATACAGCGGCTGAAGGAGCGGTGGCTTCAGCACAGAACCATTCCCAAGATGCGAAAGATGAAAGGTTGCCCCGGCAAGAGACAGACGTCTCCAATACAAGGTCCCCACAAACATCAAAAGGTGAATCGAAAACTTCTGCCAGGAGCGGAAGTGCCGAGTCGCCAAACAGATCTCCCTCATCGCCCAGAAAACGCAAAAAACAATCGGCGAAGGGATCGCCTCCAGAAAACGCCGAGGGCTCATCACAGCCTTCTCCGCAAAACACCGAAGATCTCTCACCCCAGGAAGCTGATCTTCGATCAGAGCAACATCCTTCCAGAGCTCCATCCAGCAGACAGAGAAAGGGAGTGGGCACCAGACAATTAACTAGAAGTAAATCTGAGGAAACCCTGGCGTTTACTCAGATTATGTTTCTTCCCACACCCCCTTTGTTACCACCAACACATAAGCCTTACAGTCTCGACTACCCTGAACACCACAGGTCTGATTCTCAGAGATCTGATACCCGGAGGTCCGACATCCACAGACGGGAAAACGAAATTCCAAGGGCATGGGAGGAACACAGCGAACCACGGGATCAGACGGCACCATTGCATGGCTCCCAAGCCGAAGTCTCCCGACGGGAAATGCTTGACAACATAACACAAGACTTGAATTACCGAAGGATTCGCGGGCCATATCTTTGGTTAGTACACAGCTAACTGAAGTCTGTCACTATGTCATTTTTCTTCACGTCCAGTAGCTTTCTGATTCCCACACGCATGCTTTGTTATGTTTTGTTTGTGTTTTGTTTGTATGTTTGTTTTTTCTACTGTGTTTATGACATTGGGGAACGCATTTAATGATGTGTATGACGTATGACATCTCAGCTCTCATATTCATTAAGGTCAGCATTTTTCTCTGAAATGGGAAACAACAGTGCCTGTACTTTTATTACTATTTCATCTATCAGAATCAACAATTAGCTGTTTTGAATATCAAAGTGTGTGTGTGTGTGTGTGTGGGGGGGGGGGCTGAATGGTAAAAGCGTTCCACTTTAATCAGTGTGCAGTCGTGTCAGAACATCAGCTCCCAGATTGTATCGCCCAGAAATAGGACAACAGAGAAAGCCTCCAACTTGATTTTAACTGGGTCGTAGATAAGTCAGTGGATGGTGATCTGTTTCTAAAGAGGCACATGTTGAATTTGTCACAGCCCCACATTGTCTAATATCGAATGTTGTGTTTCACGATCAAGTAGTTTTCGACTTGCCTGATAGAACACTTTTGATAGTGTCTAAAGCTATCTATTGCCCTCAAGCCAGCACATTTTGGATTGATGATTTGGTTTTAGTTCTGATTTGTTTTTAGTTCTGACAAAAGGGCGAAAACTTCAGCGAAGTCAGGAAAAAAAATCATCGGTAGAAACTGACTAAACCCAGAAGCGTGCGCTCGTTGCGTTTTTGTTGTTGTTTTCAAATAAAACTGCACGCAGGAAAAAACACAAAAAAATGGGTGGCGCTGTCTGTGTAGTGACACGCTCTCCCTGGGGAGAGCAGCCCTAATTTCGCACAGAGAAATCTGTTTTGACAAAAAAGAGAAATACAAATACAATTTTTGACACCTTCGATCTTTACAGGTTTCGTTTCATTATTGCCAACAATATGTCCCAGGATACTAATATCTCTAAGCTCAGATTAATTTTCTTTTGGCATAAAAAATGGTCAAATTGTGGGGTTTGTTTTCCCTATTTTGTCAACAAACGCCAGGAAGATATCTCTCCCATATCTTTGTGGCTAATACTATGTTGTCAAAGAAACTCAATGTTTGGTTTTCTCGTGGTTTCAGTGTTCATGTGGTATAGATACAGTTACTAAATCTGCAAAATGGAATGAATTATGCGAAGTTTGAAAGTATTTCTTTTGTCTGGCTTTTGTCTTGGATATTTTGGGGGTATTTGGCAGTTTCCCTGAAACAAATCGATTTGGTTAAGTATTTCGTATCTCTCAGACTGGCAAAGAGATGTTCTGGATCTAACATTGTCTGTGGATCAAACCTGGATATTCCCTTTAGATGATGAAAATCAACACAAAACATGGTGGATACTTCTTTTTGCCAACCAAATCAACGGGTGGTGGATGGAGATGGTTCAGCGATGTCAAAACTAACATTGTTTCCAGTTCGTTGTCTACTGTGACAGGAAAGATAACGAGTATGTTAGCGTGTCACAGCTTAAGTACATTGTTTATAACAACACCATTGTCCTGATTATCAGAGCTGGTATTCTTTGTTCACTGTGCAGGTCAGTTCCCAGGGATCAAGTCAGCTACATGAAGAAAATCGTTGTCAATATGCCATCACGTCCAGGTTCGGGGGAAAGATTCCACAAGCACTTTAGTCTGGTGCCCTCTGTCTCTTTGACCAAGTGCACACCGCTGCCCAAAGTCAAGCTCCAGTACCCAAAACACGCACACGGGGGAGCAGGGCACCAGGACGAAGAGGAGGAGGAGGGAGAACATGGGGCAGTGGGGGCAGTGGGTCCGCAGGAACAGGTTATACCAAGGCAGAGAATGTTATCCTGGCCCACCACATATGTGCTCATGTATGATTCAGCCCTGGTGGATGAAGATGAAGAGAGAGAAGTGAGGGTTGATTACAGCGTGCGTGGCGAAGAGGAACATGAGAGACACAGACAACGTGGGTCTGTCACCAGCCAACCCCTTACTGACCAGTGTCTCCCTACTTCTCATGGAACACCTACACAACAGAGTTCACCCACTGGCAAGGCAGACAGTAGTTCCGAGGTGTTTCTGAATCCAGTCGCGCTAAACCCGCAGGGAAAACCAATTCTACATGCCTCCACCCAAAACCTGCCAGCCCAGCCGCCTCTGCCTCCAATACCTCCAAATCCGGCAAACGAACCAGTTCCACATCTGCCCACCCGAAAGCCATCAGCCCGATTGCCTTTGCCGTCAATCCTCCGCGACATGCTTGACGATCCACTTCAACCTTCCTCTGCTGAGGACTCAGCAGCTAAACCGCCGCTGCCTCCGTCCGCTATGAAAGAAGCTGGTCGAGTTCAGAACAGACGACGGCGGAGAAGCAGCAGCAGCAAACAGGGTAAGCAAGGTAGAAACCGCTCCAAGTCACCTCCTCCTCCTCCACCACCACCACCATCATCTTCTGCAGGACGAGGAGCAGTTGGTATGTAGACATGTAACTAGTGGAGAATCAATCCCTCTCACAACTGCCATAGTGTTGATAATTTGGTATTTCAACGCGCTCTCTGTAGATATGCTGAATCAAGGTATCACCTTGGAGCTGACTGTTTGATGAACAGGCGTTCATTTAAAAGCAAATTATTGAATAAAAAAGCAAAGCTGGTATTCCATTGATTTTCTCTTCTTTTTTTTCTTTTTCTTTTTTTTAAGATAAACGCAATGTTTTAACGGAGCCTCAAGCCAAAATACTGGCCATAGAATGGTTAGACTTTGATCTGGGAGCTATGTTAATTTACTTTAACGACTAACTTGAATCGGAAGCGTGAAGTAATTTGTTTTTATGTGCTGCTTGATATATCCCCCAATGGATTTGATAATAACGAATGAAATTCTTCTTGTAACTGCATGTACAGAAAATTGTCATTATTCTGTAAGCATACCTTGGAATGAAATTTCAATGCAATTTGATTGGAAATGGCTTGCGAGAGGACAACAGCCACAGATGCTGTGAACACACTAATTCTGATATATATATATATATATATATATATATATATATATATATATATATATATATATATATATATATATCATGCGACATATTTTGCCCGTGACAAAGTGGTGCCAGCAACTTAGCACAATTCTGAACTTCAAGACCGCAAGTTTGTCACCTTCTTGTGCCTGCGATCCCAGGCCATGAAAACTGCACAAACTTCACTGGCGGAACAGCCGCCGACATGGATTCCCTACCCCCATCTGTCACTGACCCAGGCTTTCAGCTATCTGTCAGCCGGATATTGCATGGTATCTTTCATCACACTACTTGTCATGTACTGACTGTGGATTAAAGAGAAACTATAAGAAACGACCTTTTTTTATATAGTCGATTAACTTGCCCTTTTATACCAAGATATCCCCAGTCCCTTTAGCTTCAGTGTGCATGGAACATGTCTATGTAAGTATTATATCAATCGACTTTTATCATGAACAAATAAATATGTGTGACCACCCATTTATGATGAAAAGTATAAAGATTCGTTCAAAGTTTCTGATTATTTTTAGATTTGCTCTTTTAAAAGGTTTTGGTTGATGGAATTCTGTGGTGTCAAGAGAGAAAGAAAACACTGCCAGTGACGTGTCACCCTTATGACAACATACTACAGACGAAGGAAACTGACAGAACGGGAATCCTGTTCAACTAGATGCGTGTTTTGAAATCATGTATGTTTCCAGAAAATTCAGTGATAGATATGGAAACAAAATCATAACGTTCTTCCTCATGAAAAGAAAATCAATATGGTTGTTGCAGTTATGATCTCAGTGGAAAGACGATTGCAGTTATAATCTCAGTGGAAAGATGATTATTATACAGCTTTGACATGGCCAAGGCAGCTAACTACTCTGTGAAAAATGTATTTCTGCTTGTAATCTGTTTGAAGAAACTGCACACAAAAACGTCCGAAGATAAAAATAACTTAAGTCCAGCTTTGACGGCTGTGCTTGCTTGAAATGGTGTGGCCACGACCTTTTTTTGAAAAAAAAAAGTTTTAGACGATAAGCAATCCTCTTTGTTTTACTAACTTTTAACTCACTTTTACTCGATGCAGGATGTTGATGTGTTAGATTTTGTCTATGCGAATACTCGTATTCTGGTTGTTCTTAAAGCAAATCATCGAAATTTGATAGAAATGAAAACCTTCACTCCGCTATTGTTCGACTGTTTGCCTGAAAATTCCTCCGATATCATTAAAATAAACATGACATGGCGTATTCTGTGTGTGTGTGTGTGTGTGTGTGTGTCTGCCTGCCTGTCCGTCTGTGTGTGTGTGGGGGGGGGGGGGTATGTGTGTGCGTGTGTTTCTGCCTCCCTGTCCGTCTGTCTGTTTTGTCTGTCTGTGTTTGATTGTTGAGTGTGTGCGAAGTGGGTGCTTGTCCGTGTCTGTGCGTTGAAGTCTAGTCCATACTGAAATGTGATGTAAAATGCAAATATAGTCGCACGCACACGCGCAAGCGCGCGCGCGAATATACTCACATAAACACGCGCAAGTACGATACACCAGAACAGTACATTAGAGAACTGCTTTGAAAACCGAAACTATGTTTTCAAAACATCAATATCTGCTTTGCACATATTCTCACTGAACGAAGTAATGTTGCCTCATGCTCAACGGTTCATGTTTTGTAGATCAGCACGACTGGTGATGAGGTCAATGCTCGAATAAAAACAGCAAAGGAGGGCAAATTTGGAATTACTTTCCACAACCCCTGCAGAACCCCAGAATTAGGGGGGAAATGTGTTCATTCACTTCACAGCTTCGTGTAAAATAGGTCAGTGCTGCCCTTAATGCACTGAAAACTGCGACGAAACTTTATTTAAAAAAAAAAAAAAAAAAAAAAAAAATCTCCTTTCTCGCGAGACAGGTTAGGCCTGCACAGAAAATTACAATAACCTTTTACGTAGATGTGCCATGACATAAAATTGTTGTTGTTTTTTTTCTACAAAATACACTCAAACCAACTTCTGGTTTAAGCGACCATAGCTTCTTTCTTTCTTTTTTTTTTTCCCCTCGTGTGTTGAATTTTGCTTTAATCACAACGTAGCTTATTCATCTGTGGGACATTCGGATTGCTGTTCTTGGGGAGAATGTGTCGCCGCAATCCAGCTCCAACTGATTGATTTATTTATTCATTTATTTATTCATTTATTATTAGCGTAAGCATCACTGACTTGAAGTTGTGTATAGCGTAAGCATCACTGACTTGAAGTTGTGTACCTTGTGTAATGGAGAGAGTTACCACCCTTTACTATTTGTTATTCATTTATTCATTCATTTTATAAGCAACAGTGTCAGATATCTTTCTCTTTTCAGGCCCTGTCATTGTGGAACAAACTGCGACATTCTGTCCAGCTGGGGGTGTTGAGAGGTCAGGTGGGGAGCGTGGAACGAAATGTGAAGCGCTTTAAGTAATATTTCTGGAGAAACGCGCTTTATAAAATAATGTCCCTTACTATCAATATTATTCACCTGTTTACTTTTCTTTCTGCAGAAGTGGTCTATTTTGGACACACACACACACACACATATGTAAATATATATATATATATATATATTTACATATGTGTGTGTGTGTGTTTCCATGGTCAGTGCTGAAATCGAACAAGTGACCTTTGCTTCCCACGTGTGCTTGGAACTCAATGCGCTTTACTTGTTGCACGTGCATGCTTCTCGCATGAACTCACTGTTACCGTTCTTGTCATGCAAGTCATTGCGCATCGGCGAATTTGATCACACTGCAGATTCACCTCTGAAAGGATACGGTTACGACACACGCTGGTATGTATAATTTGTTGGAAAGATTTCTTTTTGCACCTCTATTTATTCCCCATAAGCTAGAACCTTCCCTTCAGGCAGTAAACTTCATGTTTTGCTGAAGGTTCAGTTGAAGAAAAAAGAAATGTATGTTTATTTTCAGCCTGGACTGAAATTTTCACGCGTTCTCTTTCACATACTTGATCGCTGAAACCGACAAACTCGATTAGGCAACATCCACTTTTCGTCCCCTGCACTCTTTCCATTCAGTTTCGTTTCGAAGACGGAAAAAATTGTAAATTGGTTAATAACATTGTAATACATACTCTCCATTTCTTCCCTTCCCGAAAGCGGCAAAGAGGGTCAGTAAAAGAGTGGAGGGGAAGCAGTGTTAGTCGTAGTAGTAGTAGTAGTTGTATAGGGACTGGCAGTCATCTGCCTAGACCTCTCGGCTTTTTTATGTCCCAATCAGATCACTTCACTTCTTCCATTTTATGTTGAGTATATCTTCTTCTTCTTCTTCTTCTTCTTCTGCGTTCGTGGGCTGCAACTCCCACGTTCACTCGTGTGCACACGAGTGGGCTTTTACGTGTATGACCGTTTTTACCCCGCCATGTTGGCAGCCATACTCCGTTTTCGGGGGTGTTGAGTATATCAATATTTTTATATATTACAATTTTATCAACCATTTAACAACTTTTTCCGTCTTCGAAACGAAATAGTATGTCTACAGGGTAAGAAATGTGGATATTGCCCCTCGTTTTAAGTTTGATACAAATTAGGCAAATTGGAAATGATCAACGGAGACTTCCCTTCCAATACCGCCCTCCGCCTCGCTGCCCCCACACCCCCACCCCACCCTCCATTCCGTCCATATTATCGAGGGCAACATCCACATTTCTTTCTCTCCATTCCCTTGGGCGGATTGAACGTCCACGCCATATTATGAACATTATTCTTCCCGTCTCGGGGGGAACAAATTTTGATATTGCCTAAATATTCATTTCATAAGTCATGAAAATAATAATTATGTGTCTGTCAGTGTGCACGAAACTTTAATCAGCAAGGCGAACTGAATGGAAAAAGTCGTCTTTCATTTTTAGTGTCAATGTATATTTTATTCATGCGGTGGGTTACCTTCACTGTACTGTGAATACAATTCAGACTGACTTCTCGTCCAGGTATATTTGATTGAGGTGATGGGTGGATGCATGGATTCTGACTCTACAGATTTATGTGTCTTCATAAATGTCTTTGTGTCTATGTTCTCAGACACCGAAGGCTGGACACAAGCTCAAAATTTGATTAACCTGGCAAACTTTGTCATCAAGGTAAGAAGGAAAAAAAATCCATCTTCAGCAATCAACTTAGTAAAAAACATAATCTGCAACTGAGCCACAACAACTGGAAGCTCAGCAAACACCCAAAATGGCAGACAACCCCCCCAAAGAATTCCATAGAAAACGTAAAGACAAAGAATCGCCTCCACAGTTTGACATGGTCAGGACTGGAAAGAGTTCAGATAAAGAGACTTTTGTTGACGAATCCAGCATAGCGTGTTCATCCACTCAGTCACTGTCTACAACAGACCCTTCCTTCTCCGTTCCTAAGATCATTGTCCAGCCAGAACCAAAGGCAAAGGCCGCAAAGGTACAGGCAGTGGCTGAGGCAGCAGGCCCAGAAGAAGTAGGAGCTGTGGGCGGAGTGAGGGAACAGGGGAATCGGGGAGACAGGTTGGTGGTCCCCACCTACCCTAACATCCTTTGGGAAAATGTAATGGTTTCTGATGATTACCTCCGAGTGATTATACCAGCTGAGGATAACGACCACATACCCCTCCACTCCACTCGTGCCTCTGGGAATATCTCAGAGTCAAGTGATTCCAGAAGCATCGAGTCCATCGATGTGAACAGGTCGGCCAGCCTGAATTTCACGGACGAACATCAACAACAGCGATCGAAAGGCAGCACAAAACGTCCTGTAGATCCGCCGAAAACTGCCACAGAAGCCTGGGGTTTGAACACGGGTGTGCCCTGTTGCTCTTCCTCAAGTGGCCCGGAGGGTGACGGGGACAGAGCTCCAGTGTCACGATATCATACAGGATGTGAAACGACATCGTCCCTCACTTCTTCAGTCAGTCTGTATCCCGAGAGTGGCTGGGCGAGTGCTACAAGTGGCATGCAGTCTGCAGGAGTGTCGGACTACACGTCTCCCTCCCTTTCGGCAACGGGCACGCCCTATCCACGAGGAGAGACACAGCACCCAGTGCCTGACGTGGCGCTGACACAGCGTGGATCTGCAACTAACAAATCAAGATCTTGTGTCTGTAGCATCTTATGATGCTCCACAGAGCCAGGCTTGAAACGACCTCCACAGGACCCCACAGTGCTCCACAGATACAGAACAACCCCGCAAGATCCGTGACGGTTCTGCGTCAAAAGAATGAGAAATATCCACCACAATCCTCCTCCCCCTACCCCCCTTCCCCCCTACACACCTTTGACACTGGACAAACTGTCGGTACCGCGTGAATTTTTTTTCTTGTGTGTGTGTGTTGGTGTGCGCGCGCGTGTGTGTGTGTGTGTGTGTTTGCTTGGTTTGATTTGGTTTGGTTTGGTTTGATTAGTGTCTAAGATCTAAAGGTTTTCTTTAAACATGTCAGATATGGTCACACGTATACTGTGACCAGCAAGGTTGCAATGATCAGTATTCTGGGGGAGGTGGTGGAGGATGAGGCAAAAGGGATCTATCTCGCCATCATCACCTCCTGTCTGGCAGGAGGTAGGGGAGTTAAGTGCCACAGCGACCCACTGCATTGTGTTTGAAGTTCTGAAGACGTGGGCGGACAGTTCAGATTTCAAATAATTATATTCGGACCAGCAGGTGTATGGAGACATAAGAGTGGGCAGAGTGAAACAGATAACGAAGTTTTGTGTTAAAATGACAGAGTGTGGAAGCTGTTGAACGTTGGTGTCACACCTTTATTCAGTATGGTGACAGCGTTCAGTTGGAAGTTGTAACTTGTGAAAGAAGAGGGGCGCGATGCGAACACGACGTGTTTGATGAACAATACATGAACAGGGCAAGGATAATTATCATGTAGTCCACTTCCCTTCTGCTAGTGTACATCAAACATTGCTTTGATAATGGCTGCTTCGCATTTCCATCAATTAGGATTCGACTGGGTGAAATGCGGAGCCGGTAATCCCCCACCCCTCCCCTCTATCCACGTGGCTCATTCCCACTGGTAACCGCGCACACGCGCACGCGCGCGCGCACACACACACACATACACACACACACATTTCCTCTAATCTTTCAGCTCTGCGACACTGAAGCGTGACCATGCACGAATCGTAACTGTCTGCCTTTTATTCGTGGGTACAACGATCGGCTCTTTATGGGTGATCATAACGATTGAAAAAAAACAAGTGATTATGACAATAAGAGGCGCTGTGGCAGAAATGGTCAGGCGTCGGACTTCTTGATCAAAGGTTCACCAGTGATCGGGGTCCGTGGCCCCGTTTCAGCACGGTGTCATGTCCTTGGGAAGTGCACTTTACTTCCATTGTGTGGGTATACCCGACTTCGGTTTGGGAAGATTAAAACGGCGGAAAAAAAAAGGGCTAGGCCCCACCTTCCCATGCTGAACCCTGGACACAGTGGATATAAATTCACTGCCCCGATTTATGTTAAATGTTACGGGGCTTTTTTAATTTTTTTTAAATGAACTGGTTTATGTTAGCTTTTTGGTAGTTATACCGATTGCTTTTTATTGGCTGGTTATAAGTGTATCGATTTGCTTTTTGTTGGTGGGTGTGATTTGCTTTTTATTGGGTACTTAATTTTTTTTTAAAGTTATAACGATATACGTTTTATCGGTTGTTAAAACGATTTTTTTGTTTTTGGTGTTCTTTTTTTTTTAAGTAGATTGTTATAACGATTTGGTTTTTGTCAGGTGTTTATAACGATCTGCTTCTTGTAGATGTTTATAACAATAAAATGATTTGGATTTTACCGGTGGTTAAAACAAATCGCTTTTACTGGTGGTCATATTGATTTGCTGATTATTAGATGAGTATATCAAATTACTTTTTAATTGTATTTTCTTATGATTTGCTTTTGCTGGTAGTTGTATAATGATTTAGTTTACTCTGTTGTATCTTCGACAAAGCCTGTTGTACATTCATGTGAACGAGAAAATCGGTGCCAGTTCATCAGCGAAACATGCTGGAGGAATGGAGCCGTTGTTGCTCCATTCACACAGAAAAGCCGGTTTTGTTGAAAAACAAAACTTAAAACTGGAACGTTCAGATAAATCGAAAACGACGCAGAGAGACAATTAACAATGCAATCATTGGTTGAAAACTTAAAAATAAATAATACATTGTGAACAAGTTTTTTCCCCTTCAATAAACAAAATGAATCAGAAAAAAAAACGTGCATGATTTTAGTTTGCTTTCGGGTAAACGAGAATTGTTGGATGGCTGACTGGATGACCGATTTGGGTGTTTCTTTGTTTGGAGTTGATGAAAATCTGAGGGGTATGACTGTGTGCAATGAAGGCGGTACATTGAAAAACATCTTGCTCTGCAGGGTGATGAAACGAATAGGGATTCATGATAGCAGTATCCCTTTATTTACATATATACACAGATCACAAGCACCGGTATGTAAATGCATGTACCCGTGCAGATGTACGCCATAAATGTACCTGCCTTAATAACAGACAACCAGGTCACCGACAACCACAGAAATAGAACACACACACAAGAATCACGCCGAACTAGAATTCTAAGCATAAATGAATATAACTCGGAAAGTGATAACCAGAGACAGAGAGACAGAGAGCAAATGACAAAGTTCTTATCAGACACTACGCAGCTCTGTCTTCTATGTTAGTCCTTGGTGAGAAGTGTGAAAGAAAAAAAAACCCAAGGCATAGGAAGGGGAAATTAAAAACGTCTTGGTCGGGGGTGAAAAACATTTTTTGACTGCCAGATAATCATTTCCGATTCTACCCCAAAGAGGTGAAATCGTGAACACATCTGCAGTTTCTAGGTCGTGGAAAAAAAAAAAAAAAAAAAAAAAAAAAAATTGTATATAGTTTTCTTACTGCCAGATAATCATTTCCGATTCTACACCTAAGAAGTGAAATCGAGAACACATCTGCAGTTTCTCTTGAAATATCTTAAGTCCTTCTCAACTTTATTTGGTAAAAAAAAACCCAAAAAAAACATACAAAAAAAACAAAAAAACAACAACAACAAAACAAATACAAAAAAAAAAAAAAAAGAAAAAAAAACTAACCCCCTCCCAAAAAAAACAAAAACAAAAAAAAACATACAAAAAAAAAAAAAAAAAAAAAAAAAACCCTGAAAAAACAGACGACACTAATTAGTAAACAGGTGAGTCGCCACCCATGATCACAATTAATTATCATCGTTGACTTTGGTGTTTCAATCAATACTATATTTCCCAAGAACTGCACCTTCTTTCCTGGTTTCACTGGACTTTTGTTCTTGTGATTTCTGTTATTGTGGTAGGCTTATCTTAGGATGGATTTTCAGTTTTTCATAACTCTAAAAAACGTGTTTTGAACCAGAATTTATCAGTATTTCTGCTATTCAATCACTGCAAGATTATTAAGATTTTGTGTGCTTGTGTTGTGTATGTGATGTGTGTACATATGTATGTGTGTGAGGGTGTCACACAATTTGTGTCACACATTTTGTACATTTTTTCCCTTAAACTTGAGACATGCTCCAAAATTTCAACTTGGAAGAACAGGGAAGAGAAACATATCAAAATGCATCAGTATATTGAACAGGAATATATTAAAAGACATCAGCATATTGAACAGTCTATAAAGACCGTCAGTTTGGTGACAATACAAAAGTCGTATTTGGAAATAAATTACCAAAAAGACAAGTTTCAAACACTCAGTTTAATTCAATAATTATCAAGGCTATAACATGAATACAGGTAAAATTTGACTGGGGTGGATGAACAGTTATTTAAAAAAAACCAAAAAAATAAAAATAAATAATACCCTCCATCCCCCAAAACAAAACACCCAAATATTAGGTATACTGATAACAGAATACTTGATCATCTCAACAAGAGAAATTCATAATTTGTGGCGGAGAGCACAAACAATACATGAAATTCACAGTTATTCAACATGTCTATATAATTGTTTATATAAAAAAACACAAAATGCTTTGATGTCAACCGAAAGCAACCTATGCCTACAATAATCATCTTCATTCGTGGGCACTCATATGTATACGAGTGGGCTTTTACATGTATGACTTTTTATCCCGCCATATAGGCAGCCATACTGTGTTTTGGGTGGTGTGCATGCTGGGTATGTTCTTGTTTGCATAACCCACTGAATGCTGACAAGGATCGTATTTTGATCTTCTGCTTGCATATACACAGAAAGGGGGTTCAGGCACTGGCAGGTCTGCACACATGTTGACCTGGGTGATTGGAAAAATCTCTACCCTTTACCCACCAGATGCCATTACAGAGAGATTCGAACCCAGGACCCTCAGATTGAAACTCCAATGCTGTTATCACTCAGCTATTGTGCCTATCATGCGTACAATCAATAACCACAGTAGACGAAAGCAGCAACAGAGACTCTTAAAAGGTAATCAAGAGTGAATCATATATACAGCCATACACATGCAATAAAAATCAGCTAAAGGATAGGCATAAAACAGCATACTAAAAATAGACAGACATATAATAACAATATGCAATTCAATAGTATTTTGAGTTAAGATGTCATATTCCTCATAAATACACTCTGGTATACATTTTAATCACATGATACCTTATTATCAGTTACTGTTGTAAGGAAAGGCAAGGCAAAAAGATTTCTTGTGCCCATGGGGGCATCGAAACGTTACACACATACATATTCTAGATATGCCACACAAATTATTAGAGTGATGTCAAAAGACCAAAGAGAAAAAAACAACAGATGTAACTTTACCGAAAGGAATTACAAATAGAAAAAAACAAGTGCTTTTAGTTTTAACACTATTCTTTTGGGGTTTTTTTTTTGGAAAACAATAAGTGGAATTTAAGGGAGTTTGGGCGGTTTCTATATCTTCATAAATACTTTGGTCTGTCACTTTCAATGAAAGGACACACAAATAAATACATGTAGTGAAACTTATCAGCAATGTTGTTCATCATGTTGTTTGATAGCTGAACTGTCAATGGAATAAAGCTGCATTTTGGAACACAGAAATGTTTGTCTGAAGATAAGATTTGATACTAATTTGGCAGCAAATGCCTGCAATTGCTGGAAATGCATGTGGCTTTCTGTCATACCCTGACACTGCACAATTCACTCAAGCTGTCCTGTCTCACACCCATTACCTTACTGCACACTTTCACAATCTTGTTCAGCATATTCTTTTTCTTCACAGCGACACCATCATACCAGTACATAAAAGAGAAAGTTAACACAGCCATGAAATCATTGAAGTACTTTTGAATTAACCCTGATGTTTCTGAATTCAAATATGCATTTCTGTATTGGTATATCACAAACAACTGAAGTGAATACAAGGGACAAATTAATAGAAACTATATATTCAGCATATACATAATATTGCAAATAGAGGAATATATATTCCAGACAAAAAGAAAGTTCATATAAGCTTTAAAAATAGCATCAATAAGAAAAATATGCACAGGAATAGGAAAGTAGAAGAAAATCCTTCAACAAATTGTCAAGAAATGAATTCATAAGATCTGTATGGTCCAAGAAAGTTTCTAAATAATGAACGTAATAAATTTTGGAAAGATGTATACTGGGTGTATGTGAACTTTACAAAACGAGTGAGGTTAAAAGATGAATTTTGGAACCACTCTTTTTCATTGAGAAATTTAAAGTTGGTAATAATACAAATCACTTCAAAATCTGCACAAGCAAAATCATATTTCTGGTGAGATGTATTGCTAATGATAATGGACACTTCCTCAGCCACATATATTTTACAGAAAAATACAATTGATATTACTGTAAACTATCTAGTGTACATTGGGATAATATGCTCATCTCAGCAATAAAACCTCCAGTGAAAAACCAAAAGCACAAGCAATACCTGGTGATAGGAAAGGAAAAAAAACAAAAAAACGCACACAATGACGTACACCACAAACCGCTTTTTATATACAATATAAATTCCCTTGTTAAGTTGGAAGCAGCAACTTGATATCACCAGTAACTGCAACCCCCCCCCCGCCAACCCCACCCTCTCCCCCCAAAAAAGAAACAAAAAAGTAAGAGACAAAACTGATATTGTTTCAGATTAGAATTTGTCATAACATTTCAGTGACACAAATTGTAGAAAGAATTACAGAAGATTATTCTTTTAAAGGATGCTAACAACACCTAACCATGTATAATATACTACACAGGTAAATAAAAAAAAATAAAAAACAGAAAACAAGATAAACTTTTTCAGACATTACACAAAAAATGCCATAAGTGGCTGCCAACAGTGCTCAACCAATTTGTACAAATTATCACACAGATTAAAACACACACATACGCATACATGCACACACAGAGAAAAAAAAGAGTCATGCATTACATACACAAACAACAGCTACAAGAAGAGTAAAATAACATGACTGGATTGCAGAAATCTGTCGAGGTAATAGCCTGAGAGAGCAATGATGACTAGAATAAAACCTTAAAAAGAAACAACAAATACATAAAAAAACACACTTCCAGCAATGTAGTGTTCTTTTTTTCTTTTAACAAAAAAAAAAAGGAGACAAGAAATTCAATTTAGTTTGGTTTAGAGCGTACACCACAAGAGGTGATAATACAATGCAAAAGATTAAATAAATTCAAAATCACATATAGCAACAATTTTAATCTGAAAAAAAGATTGAAAACTTGATATTGTTACTTTTGTATAATTATATTATTGTGAGTTAAGACGCATCAACATTCTGTATTGACCTAATGCCTTTGCCAATAACAGATACATGGCAATGCACATAAAGTTACTACCAAACATTCATAATCTTGAATACATTATACATTAAGAATCATATATATATATGCATCAAGGAAATATCTTATATATAATTTTTTTGGGGGGTTGCATAAATCATATGTTTAAAAAGGCACACACACACACACAATTGTGTGTGTCACTGTGTGTGTGTGTGTTTATGAGTGTCTGTGTGTGTGTGTGTGTGTGTGTGTGTGTGTAGTGTGTGTGTGTGTGTGTAGTGTGTGTGTGTGTGTGTGTGTAAGTTTGAGTCTGCATCTGTGTGTGTGCATGTGTGTGTATGCATGCGTAAAACAAGACAATAATTATGTTTTCATTGAGTCAGACTGTCTGTTTATGTGATGGAGTGGGGACCACAATAAAGCATTTTATAATACTGGAACACTAACATAACTGTGCTTCAGATTGGTCAGTCACTGACAATGCATTATCATGAAGTGAAAGTAAGGCATCCTCCTAGCCTATTAGTGAATTTGGCATCCGACTTAAACAAAGATAACCTAAATCTGAGGAATGCCAAAATATCTAAAGAAGATGTAACTTTTCCAGAGGACAGAATATTTGGGACATAACAACAAAATGAATGTCACTTTCTGTGACATCTTTACAAAAAGGACAATCAGATGAAACATTCTTATAATAACAGTAAAGATGAGTCCTTAATGCTGACACACTTGATTTTAACCTGGTTGAAGTTCTGTTTGACACTTATACTTAAAGTGAACCAAATGTTTAGACACAAAATATATGTGCTTCGGTGACGAACAATAGCCGAGTGGTTAAAGCACTGCACTTTCAATCCGAGGATCCGGGGTTTGAATCTTGGTGGGTAAAGGGTGGAGATTTTTCCAGTCTCCTAGGTCAACATATGTGCAGACCTGCCAGTGCCTGAAAACCCTTTGTGTGTGTGTGTGTGTGTGTGTGTGTGTGTGTGTGTGTGTGTGCGTGTGTGTGTGTATGCAGATGATCAAATATGCATGTTCAAGATCCAGCAATTAATGTCAGTGTTCAATGGGTTATGGAGAGACAAAAATACCTGATATGCAGCAACAACGACAGAGTCATATGTATGTGTGTGTGTGTGTGTGTGTGTGTGTGTGTGTGCATGTGTGTGT
>JAAQRG010104855.1:908-41294 GCA_011634625.1 Babylonia areolata | reverse complement strand
GAAGCAGACCTGGCGGAGAAGCATTGAGGCAGAGACAAGGGCGGCCGGAATGACGTGGGCCGAACTGAAGAGGACCAGCCAGAGCCGGGTGCGTTGGCCGGGAGTGTTGTTGCGGCCCTATGTTCCCCACGGAATCAAGAGGAATAAGTCAAGTAAGTCAATGAAAGCCGGCGACACAAAAGGAAGTGAGACAATTTATTCTGGCAGAAAGTGACGGGTTGACTGAGAAGGACCTAGGAGCACGTATTGATAATGGACTATCCTTCAGCCCGGGGAACAGAGTCGCACATTCTACAGCAAAAGCAAACAGAATTCTTGGCATTGGACGAAGATCCTCAGTTTGACCACCTCAAACAGAATTCTTGGCATTCAGTGTACGAAGATCCTCAGTTTGACCACCTGACACATAGTCGCGGCAGACCTCAGTTTGTACACTGAGTATACAAGGCCTTTGTCCGACCACTACTGTATTGGAATATGGTCACTGTGTCTGGCAGCCACAGCAGAAAACATTGTGCAGCGAAGTAGAGAATGTGCAACGCCGAGCAACAAAGCTGCTGTCAACCCTGACGGGGATAAACCATATCAGGAAAGACTGAAAACTCTGAGCTAAAACTGCCGCAAGCCCAACATCGACGCCACCAAGGAGATATGATAGAGGTGTATAAGTACCTCCGTCCAGTGTTGCTACGAAGTTGAACGGCCAAAATTTGAGCTTGCCTGCGGAAGAGATCTACGAGGGCACAGACTCAAGCTCCAGAAAAACCGACTGACACAGGCTCAACATTAGGGGATTTTTTTTTTTTTTTTCCACACAGGGTTCAAGTTGTTTCCCTCCGTCTGGAACAGTTTGCCCAACAGCGTTGTAACTGCACCTTCCATCAACTCTTTCAAAAATCGACTCGATTGCCACTCAGTGGAAAGATTTTCCCACTTTGTACTCACCAAATTGTTCACGATTACTGAGGTGGTTTTTGACTATAACTGTTGCCCCATACACCAGCCACGCATGCTGCAAGAGTATATAGTTAACGTCCACAGAACGATGAACACTGAGGCCTTTTAACGGGGCCTCAAAAGTCGTACAAGTCAAGTCAAAAACAGAATGCACTTTCTATGTTTTGTTTACATACGTGTTCACGCATGAGTACGAGTACTCAGTTCGTCACTATTACTGAGGTGGTTTTTGACTATAACTGTTGCCCCATACGCCAGCCACGCATGCTGCAAGAGTATATAATTAACATCCACAGAACGATGAACACTGAGGCCTTTTAACGGGGCCTCAAAAGTCGTACAAGTCAAGTCAAAAACAGAATGTACTTTTTATGTTTTGTTTACATACATTCACGGATGAGTACGAGTACTCAGTTCGAACTCGCAGTTCTACAGAAGTCGACCGATATTTGAACTGAACAGGCAGCTTCTGCCATAATTTCCTCAGTAGAACTTTAACTGCAGTGTCTTGTTGATCTGCGTATTGACATATTCTGGGATTCTTGCTGCTGTGGGATCAAACTGGATCAGTGTCAGCCGAGCCTTTCCGATGCTTTGAATTTCGTGAGGGGCATCGTCGAAAATGATTCCGAGTCAATATACCCTTTTCCATCCGCAGAAAAACTAACTCCAAGATGGCCGGCTTCCCCGATAACTTGTCTGCGGAATCTCTTCACTTGAGTCAACAGTCTTGACTTGGCCAAACGCAGAATGACGTCATGGTATTCGAGGCTGCCGTCCAAGGTCCCCGGGCTTTACAACACTGACTGAGCTGAGACACCAAAAACCGACTGTTGTCGGAAGAACCAGCAGGGTCCGAGTTCAAGTTTCTCACTCGGACCGGCACTTGCGATCAGCTTAACCAGTTGAGAAATTCATCGCATAAAATTGTGTCATAGTTTCCGCTTCAAGTTCATAATATTATGGTTATTCTCTTGCAATCCGGCTGGGCGGCAGACTGATGAACTTGATACTGCAGCAGTATGCCAGTCGCTTCATATAAGCAGTCATCGTGACGGGATGCCATCAGTCACGGTCCTGGTTTTGCCCATCTTATATAGACAAAATCTGGGGGTGAACTGAACTGATCAGTTCAAATCAGTCACTCTCCGGCAAATGCCGGCAAAACGGACGCCGCAGAACTGAAGCGGCTGAGAATTAGTAATTACGTGCGACTAGTGAGAAGTGCGATTTTACTGATCCAATTCAATTTTCGAGCCCGTGAACGCCATCCTCCCACGAATTCAAATAATACAGTGTGCAACTTAGTCAAATGATTATATTTTTATGAGCTGCATGGTTCATCTTGGGCCGGGGCGAAACCGGCCGGCGGGCCGGGCCGAACTGACGACTCGGAGGCGCGGCCGCGGATGCCAGTGCCGATGCCCGGTATGCGGGGAGAGAAACGGCCCGTAACTTGATTCCGTTCAGCACAGGTCAGTGCGAAAACTCAGTGTTATTGAAAAGCATTTCCCCAACTGACAAATAAAAACGAAAACATCTTCTGACTGCACAAGGAACAGTTGAATAAAACCCCAAACAATGCGGCCAAAGCTACACACACCGGCCTTGAGCTGGACATTCGGTAGTTATTTAAATTGGGGACTGACTGAAACGGAATGCTCAACTTTTCCAACTTCGGCCTACTAACTGAACTGAGTAAGGTGATGGTGTTCAGTGAGCCAAACATAAATTGCCCAGCCGATCAGTCTCATATGAGTCGCTGTATAGTCGTTCTTATAATCCACTGACGGCAAACTTATTGTCACGCCGGTACCGGGTCACAGGTGTACGCCCGCCGGGCCGGACGCCCGAGTCATTTGTGACATTGACAAATAATAACTGATAGGGGAACTGATGCAAATTTGAGCACCTTGGTGGAACTTGATCAAGTTAAATCCGCAGAAACTACGACACAGAAAATGCATTGATAAGAGTTTCAGCAAATAATACTTAAGCACAGTATCAAATATGTATTTCAATTTCAATAACTTACGAAACAAGAGGTAAAACAGATTATTTATAATTGTAATCTATGGAAAAAAAAATTGTTTTAAGTTCAGTTGACCACCACGTCAGTGCAGTTAATTTAACTCGAGCACTCGGTGCATGAAATATATTAGTGTGAGCAGGGGTGCTAAATATGCCTTCATGACTGCCATGCTCCCAATTTACCACAGTGCTGACACTGACTGCAAAATAAAAAATCGATGGCACTTAATGGACTGATTAACAGCATGTAGCATTTTTATGTGTACACTGATACACAAGCGCCAACTAACGTACTGTAACCGGTTACGGTACAGTAGACAAACGACCGAAGAGTCGGATAAAAAAACAAAACAAAAAAACCCCGAAAACAAAAAGTAAAACAAAAAAACAAAAACCGTCACGTACAAAATAGTCTCAGTGTGTCTGGGAGACAAATCGCACTGAAGACTACTTGACTAAATATAATCTGTCCAGTTATATAATTATACCTTGTACTTGTACACACAAACAACTGAACTGAGACGCACAAACACGCTTACATGCAAACATGAACACTTACCCTGCCCAACTGATTTACCAGAGGTGCCCAAGTTATCATCAGTGTTCTTATTATGTGTTTTCACGGTCACACGACTACGAAAACGACACGCACGCTTGACTTTAAACAGCTGACGCAGTGGATTGATAAACGTTGCTTTATTATAGCGTAACAATTGTTCTTCATCAATTTCAGTAACACAGTGAAGGCTTCAACGATTCCGAGGACTAGATTTTACATAAGAGAGGGTGAAATTCGTGAAAATGAGTTGAAAGTTCTTCCCGCCAAAGAATCCACTGGAAATTTCCGACGTGGAACAAACTGACATGAAGTGTATTCCTGTTCTTAGCATCAAAGTACGACACATTTTGGGTGGCTGGCACAACGGTGTGTCATTAGTGTTTCCAACACTGCTCAAAATTACCTGCACTTCCCCTACGTAAACAATTTAATGAATTAAAAAAAAAAAGAAAATCCAGTCACTCTGAAAGGTCATTACAATTTGGTTCACAGTCTGAGTAGGACCAAAAGACCGTATCCTATTATACACTTTTTTTGGAACTGTGTACACGTATATCAATGTATGTGTGTGTGGATGTGTGTGTAGGTGTGTGTCCTCACTAGTACCCCAGCCGGTGACATCTTGAACCCGGGTCAGTAACACTGACACCTTAGTCCAAACTGAAAATTGATGTGTATCAGTTACAGGATATCACTGATGACTAAACTGAAGAGAGAAACATGCCGCTGTGTACTGTATATAATGAGTAAGCCGAATAGATGTGTGATTAATGTATGATTTGCAATCCGTTTTCAATTTCCACGTTTTCCTTTTCATTTCGTACTTGATACATTCCGAGTTTTTTCTTCTTTGTATTTTTTTTTTTTTTAACTGAAAAGAACGAGCAAGCCGAATAGATGTGTAATTAATGTGTAATATGTAATCTCTTCGATTTCCCCGTTTTCCTTCTCATTTCGTATCATGCCACCGTCTCAGTGACATATTCAGTCATATTTTGGAGCCACTGAAATCGTTGAATAGTTAATGTCTTCGATTTCCCCGTTTTCCTTCTCATTTCGTATCATGTCTCAGTGACATATTCAGTCATATTTTGGAGCCACTGAAAACGTTAAATAGTTAATCTCTTCGATTTCCCCGTTTTCCTTCTCATTTCGTATCATGTCTCAGTGACATATTCAGTCATATTTTGGAGCCACTGAAATCGTTAAATAGTTAAATCAATTAATTAAATTTACTTCAAATTAACTTCTGTTTCACTGTTGCAATTCTTCAAGTTCTTGACCGAAGATTTTGTTGTTGTTGTTGAAAAGGGGCCAGTGTGGGGGGCCTCCAGTCTCAGCCCTAAGTAGCCCAGTTTGTTTTTTGTTTGGGGGGGGTTCAGTGCGCATCCGTCCGACCTCCACTCCCAAGTCACACAGAATAGTCAACATCAGTGATGACTGCGATCACTTCAATGGAACTGAGACAGAAGACCCGATACTGACGTGACTCGGAACAGACACTCAGTGGCACTGCCGCCGGGCTTTCCAGGAACGACTCGGTGATATGTTTTTCAGTTTCTGGGCGGGGTCACGTGTGGCTGCAAGTCGTCCGCGCGGGGTCACGCACTTACTTGACCCGTAATAGAAACCCCCACTCAAAGACTCGGACATTACTCCGGCCAGATTTCAAGCGGAGTATTGTTAACAACGGAGTTTGGCTTGAGTGAAGTCCGCGGTAAAATTTTCCACCGCAGACACTGATTCTCTGGCCGTGACCATGCAGGCATATAGTCTGATTTCTCAGTTGATTTGTTTTTTAGTTGTGTGTGTGTGTGTGTGTGTGTGTGTGTGTGTACGGCGCGCGCGTGTACTATATCAGTGCACACATCCGGCCGTGTGCCGGTTCCTCACTTTCCTCTGCCGGTAGTGTGCCGTGTGTGTGTGTCAGTGTCAGTGTGTGTGTGTGTGTGTGTGTGTGTGTGTGTGTGAGTGTGCCAGTGTGTGTGTCAGTGTGTGTTTGTGTGTGTGTCAGTGTGTGCGTGTGTGCGTGTGAGTAAGTGCGCGCGCGTGCGCACGTGAGTGTGTCAGTGTGTTCTGAAGTTGTGCTGCCGGTCATGCGTGCGTGCGCGCCGGCGCCGCGTGTGTGTGTATGTTCATTGCAGATGATGTGTTTAACCGCTATGTTAATAATGCTACCTCAGTGGAAATTGAAACTCTTAATACCCGATTGACTTATTTTATGCTACAAGAGTAATACTCTCTATTTTGTTTTCAAGAAACGAAAAAACAGCGACATGGAAAAACAAGACATGAACGCAGAGCTAAAACTTGGGTAACAAAACAGCGTGTGAGGGTTGGTCCCACTGGTCTAAAAATAGGTGGAATTTTGGGATCACTGGTTGGTCCTCACGTGAGGGTAGTAGCGGTGTGTCGAATCACTAATGCGAAGTAGTTAGTGCGTCACCCCCAAAGCACAACGAACAGCACAAACACTGCCCTTCCAACACGGAATTTCATTGGTTGAAACTGTCACACCTTCTGCCATGCAAGGGCATGTCAAGGACATAAGGCATCCAATCAAACCAGCGCAAACACGTTCGGCCAGTGCTGCCTTCTATCAATCCAGTGCACTTTATGCCGTGGAATCTAAAGGAAGGGAAAGTTGAGTCTTCTTCTGGGCAAATTTCAATTGAAATTCATCACAATGTTACGACAGTTTACAAAGGAAATTTGCCAGAACCTTCCCAAAGCCACAAGCCAAGCGCGAGCAGTGATTTCGACACCTCGGGCATACTCTACCTCCGTGGATGATGAAGAACCGAGTTTCTTCGAAATGGTGGGCATGTTTTTCGATCGAGCGAGTGGCATCATCGAGGACAAGTTGGTCGAGGGTTTGGCAGGGAGGATGTCTTTGGAAGAGAAACAGCAACGCGTGCGAGGGATCTTGCACATAATCAAACCATGCAACCACGCGATCGCCATAAACTTTCCCATCAAGCGTGACAATGGTGACTATGAAATGATCGAAGCATATCGTGCACAACACAGTCAACACAGAACCCCATGCAAAGGAGGTGAGTATATAGTTTTACCCTGTGTAGGTCGCATGCATTGCTCATAGTGTGACACAGCAGTTTAAATTAAAAAAATAAATGTAAAATCTGGTATTTATTTGAACATTGGGAAAATAATTAAACGCCCTTGGCATTTAAATCCAGCACTCAGGAATTCAGGTATGGTAGAGGTCAACTTTTCTTTTCTTATTACTGCTTCAGACACCCTCCCTTCATTTCATTTGTGATACGACATACCTCTATATAATGTTAATTGTATTTCTTTTGTACATAAGGTGTACCAGTGTATGTCATTGATTGCATGTTTTGAACATCATCCATAACAGCATTCTCCCAACATTTGAAACTGTAGTCGAAGAAAATAAACATATTGTATTTAAACTGGGTAGCCACAAACCTCAGTTTCAAAATATGTGATTAATTTCTTAAACTTTATGCAAATGTAGGCATATGCTGAGGAGGTAAGAAACTGAATGCACAGGGAAAAGTAGAAACAAAACCAACAAAAAACAAAACATAAAACAACAACAAATAAAAACCAACCAAACAAAAAACAAAAAAAAAAACTATGGCATATGAGGTGCTAATAAAAACAAACAAACAACAACAAAAAAAACGGTCCCGAACTTAAAAACAACTGGACTTGTGACTGTAACAGTGGCTATGATTACATAGCAGAAAAAAATGAGGGTGAGTGGGAGTGAGAACAATGAAACATGTGCTGGAGCCTGATAAGGTGGTACTAAATTAATGCTAAATGGTCTTGAAATCTGTGGTAATTAACCACTCAGGTTCCTTGGATAATTAACAATAATTAGCCAGTGCAAAGTACTATGCAGTGAATTTTATCAGAGAGTTAGAATGGGCTTCCTAATTCTGTTAATGCTTGCTATGGATCCATTTCCAGACTGCATAAATTTCATCTCTTGTTGCCAGGAATCACTTCAACCAGATTACATTTTAGCTTGATCTGTTAACATGTTCAACCTTGCACATGTTAGGGCGCTGCATATTGTCATTCTCCATCTGCGCCCAAACAGCAATCAGGTGGAAACACGTTCACTTAAACGACTTCATCAGCTCATTGGTATGCATTAAGCTGCTAGGGAAGGGAATGAACAGGAACAGATTTTTTTCCTCACAGACAAGCAAAATTCTGCTGACCAATTCAAATGATAAGTGTGTTTTTCATGCGGTTTTCTATATCGCATTGGCAAAACGTCAAACTCAAAGGCTTACTCCACAGCAAGTGCTCAGTGAAATTATGATGGACTCAGGCATTGAATTTGACCAAGATAATGAAGATTTGATGCACTATTCATCTGATAATTGAGGAAAGTGACAGAGATGAAATTTCTTTTAGGCAACAAAATTTGGGATAATTGTAATGGATAACTTTAAGTGAGATTTGAATACTAAATGTCGTAAAATAAGTGCCAAAGTTTTACAGTTTCTGCTTTTAATCTAAAGGTACAAATAAAATAGATGTATCCCATTTCTTGAAATTTCAGTAGGTTATGTCATAATTATATTTCAATCATTAGGTGAAGTTTGGTAGCTTTTTTTTTCTTTTTTCTTTTTTTATATATTCTTTTTAGCAGTTGTTGCTATGAAATTGTGACTGAAGTGAAGCACCCCTCCTTGTTGATGCAGTGGGGCCAAAACATGCCAGGCTGAGAAAGTTGCACAGGCAGGAGACTTTAAAAGCTGAAAGGATTAATCACATGATGGGAGTGTGTTACTAACTGATCATTTAAGTGACAGATTTAGACTCACCCCAAAATGTGTTGAAGACCAAAGTGTGGCGTGTAACAGATACAGACTCAGTGTGCCACATTTTAGCTTGAGCTATATATATTTTTTTTTAATGTGGGTCACCATAGGTGTGCACAGGTCAGTGTGTAAAAGTACTAAAACAGTGTCTTACTTTTATCAAACATAATTTGTGACAACTAAATTGCTGCTTTACAACATATACAACAAGATAGTCTAATCAAGCCATGAAATGTCCTTACAGTTTGTGTTGTAAGTAAACCAGTTTTAAAATGACCTGGTGACCTTTATCAGTTTATGAACTCTATGCAGTGTTAGAAAATGTTACAGAAATGCTACAGAAGACATTGTTTTGGCCTATATATGTGAAGAGTTGCAACGGTACAATTTGTGAACTTGTGGAACTATGTAGATCTGTGTGGTGTAGATGTGTATGAAAACTATGATGGTGATGTTCTGCATTCCCTCATCCCTCGGTGCCCTTCCAACATTGCCACCCCCCTCATCCCTCGGTGCCCTTCCAACATTGCCACCCCCTGTTCCCACTCATTCACCCATCCCCTGGACTGCAGTTTTACTCTTTTTCTGTTTTCAAAACTTTTAAACTTAAAAAAAAAAAAAAAATTAGTACACGCATGCACTTGTGCACATTCGCACACATACAGACACTGACACATTCGTTTTCTCACACACACACCCACGCGCGCACACACACACGCACACGCACACACACAGACATACCCTCCCCCTCCCCCCCTGACCCCCTCCCCTTCCCCACACCACTACAAGTACAAGTAACTGAGCACAAATTTTAAGCTTTATCCTTCCTCCTTACCCCACTCTTTCTCTTCTCTTCCCTCACCTCTGAAGGTCACAGTGACCCTGAATTTCTGAAGTGACTAGAAATTCTGGTGACACTGTCTTGGGGCTTACCTAAGAAAAGGTCTACCTCAGTACCTGTTTCAGTTTGTTTTGTTTTTTTTTTGTATGGGAAAGTGAATTCCAGTGCAAGGTAGTATGTGCACATTTTTTTTTATAAACCAGTGACTGTTATTTGGCGAGAGATCATTTGAGCTGTTGGTATCTCCTGTTTGCCAGTGTAGCCCAGACTGCAGAGTAATCGGTCTTAGCAGAAACAGAGGCACGCTTTGTTGACAAGTAGGAAATGACACAGGAACGAAAGCAGTACTGAGGCACTCAGCTATTTCATCATCACTGGCTTATATCCAGGCCAAGCATTTTTCATGTTCTCACTTAGCTTGTCAGCATGTCCGATCAATAAATTTCACCACTCAGGCTTCCAGTGTTGCTCCCTCAGCATGTGTTACTTAAAACTATGAAGTCACTTCCACCCTGTTCTGTCAGGACACATAGACCCAGACCTGCTTTTTGGTTTATGTACATGTATGCATGTAGGCCTAGACCACTTTCAGGTACCCTACCTGTAGTGTTACTAAAATGTTGCATCATACTAGAACCAAGCAAACACAGGGTTGGGGAATATTTAAGGCAAACAAGCACACAGAAGGGATTACTGGGGTCACAGTACTTTGGCTCTTGGAGTCTTGGGTTCAGTTTCCTGCCCCCATGCCCTATTTTCCTTTCCCTGAGAGTAGTGTTAAAGAAAAACCTTTGAGTTCATGTACATGTATCTGTACATATATATACTACAAAATTGCAATGCTCTGAGAGTGGGAGTGGTGAAATGCATAATTTGAACTGAAACTGTGTGAAAGGAGGATAAAAAAAAAGAAGAAGTCACTAACATGAGAGAGAAACACAGGGCTTAAGAGAACAGGATGAGTGATATATCAGAAATGAGACTAACTGTGAATTTTTGAAAATCAGAGATTTATTAAGCATAAGGAATTGCATGTGAGAAACTATGTTTTGAACTTGCCTTTGGATAGAATCATGTTACAGGTAATTTGCTTTCGATTAAACTTGTTTGTCATCTAAAAGCTGGATAAGAATAAACACACACACACACACACACACACACACACACACACACACACACACACACACACACAATGACACATGCACATCATTGCCACTGGGTTTTTTGTGTGTTTTTTTTGGTTTTTCTTCATAATCGGGGTTCTATTTCAACGCCTTTGTCTTTTCAATCCCTCTGATTAACCATTGTCTGCTCTTCAGCAGGTCCAGTTGGTTTCTGTGGATAAACATGCAAACACATACACACAGAGAGAAAATATGAACTATACATATGTGCACAGACACATACATACTCACATGCATGAACAAATGCATCACTCCCATCCCCATCTTTTTGTGGTTATTGTTTTTGTCTTCGTCTGATATCTTACACTGTAAAATTGTAAAAATGATGATCAACTAACACACACACACATGCACGCATTCTCTCTAGTGTGCATGCTATGCACATACGCAAAGTAAAGTGATGAGTCCTCTAGGATTTTATGTCAACTCATTCATACCATCTGTGTTCCAAAGACACCTGTGCTGATCTGGTATAATGAGGAGTAAAAGCAGTCAGCATGTAAAAATTCAGGCATTGAAGAAGTGACAGCAGGGAGAATAAAGGGTGTTGGGAACCTGGTGCAAATATTAATGACTGATTGATATCAAAATCACATATTTTAAGCCATGTGTAGTTTTACCATCATTGCCTTGTCAAGGAAGGAAGGTTGCAGAATTGTAAACACACTTGTCTGTCAGTACTGTGTCTGTTTGGGTCCATGGGTTCAGATCCCAGTCTTGCCCTTTCTCGCAAGTTTGACTGGAAAGTCAAAGTGAGGTTCTAGTTGTTTGGATGAGATGATAAACCAAAGTCCTGTGTGCAGCACACACTTGGCCCACTGGAAAAGAATCCAAGGGTGTCTATCTCAGTGCCTGGTTAATGCCATGATATCATGACAGGAAGTGTAAAGTATTGTCTTGTTCCATAGTCCCAAATCTTAAATGGACCTCCATAACAGCATCGCTGTTATCATCGTTATCATCATAATTCTATGGCTTTCCGTGCCATGCTGTCATGGTGACCCATGCTATCTTCCGTGCTTGGGGTGAATCCTGTCAAAGTCTTCAGTGTCAGCAGATCCATGGTGGACCGTTGTTGGAGGGACATGGTGGTGTTTACAACCTTTGAGGGGATGCTCACTCAGTCTGGCTCTGCGATACTCACTCAGTCTGGCTCTGCGACTAAGCAATTTTTGTTATTCTTAGTTGGTGGTGTCCTGTGTATGTTAAGTCTGAGTTGGCACAACTGAACACCACCATGATTCAGCAGCAGTGCAGGGTGTCCTCTGGGAGACCTAACATCGACAGTCCCTCAGTGCTGGGGGACTGCCATGGATGAACCTGGGTGTGGCTGTGTATGGGGGACTTGGAACGAGCAGTGTGGGAGGAATAATTATATCAGAAACTGGGGCAGAAAAAAACCAAAAACAACACTTACCCCCAAAAAACATCAAAACATTTCATGGCATGCACACATACACACACACAAACACACACACACACACACACACACACACACACACACACACACACACACACAAACATGTGCAAGAATGAACATGCATTTTGGTATGCGCATACACAGACAGTCGCTGGCACACACACACTTACACACACACACACACACATGGGGGCTTGTGAGTGGTAGGTCTGGCTCTGTTTAAAAAAAACCTCACCAAACATGATTCATGGAATCTGTGTGTGGTCTAGTCTACGCATATATATATGCATTTGATCTTGAAAGGCACTAGCAAGTCTCTTCACATTTTATGGCTAGTAATGCTCATGGTGGTACTGCATTGATCCCTCAGGCATTGCTGAGGTTTGAATCACCGACCTTGTGGGCCTGCTATGGAAGTCTGAGGAGTTTTGCCCTCATTCTCAAGGCCTGACTAAGCACGTTGGGTTATGCTGCTGGTCAGGCATCTGCATGGCAGATGTGGTGTAGCGTATATGGATTTGTCCGAACGCTGTGACGCCTCCTTGAGCTACTGAAACTTGCCCTTCAGAAAGACCGAGCTCTATGACAATACCAACTGAATAACAGCAGACCCACCTGACCCCCACTCTGCCCTTCAGTAACCTTAGGGTGTGGAAGGAAAGGGAGAGACATACATAGTTTGGATTATACTGAAACCTGTGTGAGGGCTGGAAAAGCTGTTTGTGTGCATTTACATTTGTTGTTGTGGTTTGTTGGTGTTTTTTGCTTATTGATGCTAGCATGCTGTTGAAAAGAAATAATCATGGTTTTATTTTTTTTAATTTTTTTTAATTATTTTTTTTTTTTTTTAGAGATTTAAAAAAATGATGTAGTAGACAGTATTCTGTCAGTTGTTTGAGAATACTGTGAGTTACAATGCATTTTTACAACTGGACCGCCAGGGAGGAGAATTATCAGTTTGTTTAAGACCTGCATGACTCTCTGAATAATGTATCAGGGTGGATGATTATTGATCTGCCATTCCAGAAAGGCTGTGAAGCTTTAATTAAAAGGCTGTTGAAAATACTGCAGTTGACACTTAAGTCAAAAGTGCATGCAGGTGGGAAAAGACAGACCCCGTCACAAAAGCAGACCACATACTGCAAACTTCACAAGTATAGAGGACAATAATTGTCCAACCCATGACACAGCACCAACCATGGAAACTGTCACTGTCAGTATCCCTGCTATACCCTCACACATAAAGTCAGGTCACGGACCAGTGAGTCTAGAAAGAATTCTGGCATAGAACAGTGGCATCTATCCAGCTTTACATGGATTTATGACAACAAACACTATGCTGTTAATGTTGTGGATGGGGGTTAGAAGGAAACACTGGAATAATGAATAATGATATAAATAATAAATATAACACATTTATATACGGCACTGAATCTTTTGCAGAGACAGTTTGAAGCGCTGTTACTCACGACTTTCAAACGCACACATACATGTAGACAGGCTATTTTGGAAAGAGGCACGGGTATTTAATGTAGAATGGATAGACCCAGGTGCGTATAAAAAGTAATTCAAAGTGGTCGGTTCTTACAGTGTTGAGGAAGTGTTGTGTGCTAAAAAAAAAAAAGACCAGGTTTGTTTTGTGTGTTTTAAATCTCCAATTCATTATCCATCTATCCATCTATCTAGATCTGTCTGTCTATCTGTCTATATGTATCTATCCATCTGTCCATGATATATCTTAAACCATGGTGTGAGTCTTAATGATTCAGATGGAACAGAAAAAAAACTGGAAGCCCAGTGAGCAGCTTGCATTTTTGTTTTGTGTGGGGTCAGACCAATGTTCACCCAGGTCTGTGTTCCCCCCAATTTTTTTTCCAGCTAATTCTTAGTTTCCCCCTGTCTATACTCCACCAGAACAATGTTACCCCAGGTCTTTGTTTCCACAAATTTACATTTTCTTGGTCTTTGTTCCCCCAGTTCTGTGTTCCCCATAGTCTATATTCTTCTTCCTCCCAGGTCTGTGTTGCCCCAGTTCTGTTATCCAAGGTCTATCTTGCCCCACGTCTAGGACCACTGCTGACCACTATTGACCACAACCCAAAAGTGCTCAGATTGCGTTTAGTCACATTTGTGCATTATTATGTCTTGACAGCTGTTTGACTGCTGCCTTACCACCACTGACCACTGACCATCGCCGACCACTAATGATCACTGACCACAGATGACCACCACTGACCACTACTCACCTGTGTTGACTGACCACTACCCACCGTTGACCACTGCATCATGTTAACATCTTTCTGCATTAAGAGTACTAGTATTAGTATTTTCAACTGCATTTGACCACTTACCATTACTGAGGTCATTTCTGATCACTGACCATTGGTGACCACTTACGGCTACTGACTGCTGAGCACCGTTGAACACTAGTGACCACTGACCACTGCTGATCACTCACCACCAATGGCCACTGACCACTTCTGACTATTGACCACTGCTGACCACTCACCGCTCCTGACCACTGACCACAGCTGACCACTGCTGACCAGCACATAAAAGTGAATGTATGATTAAACATACATAGGCCAGGGGGACCATAGACTTGAGGGAATGTAGACCTGGAGGAACTTAGAACTGGGGTAACTTCGACCTGGAGGAACATACACATGCTACCTGTTGTGTGCATGGAAGCTGGAAGCTGCATCAGCAAAGGAATGGTCCACAGACTTTGTGTCAGGACGAAAAACCTGAAGAACAGCTGTATTCCACCCTATTTTGTTTAGAAAATGCTTACAACTTTTTCTTTTTCTTTTCTTCTTTTCAATACTTATTATTATTTATATGCTCTTCTATTATTATTATTGTTATTATTGAATTTTTTTTTTTTATAGCAGAGCCAGTAGTAAAGCAAAGAAGCAACTCATTGATAAGGAAACCCCAGTGGACCAAAAAGCCAGTTTTACCTTACCTTGCATTCAGGAAACGTTCAGCTGTGCTTTAGCTCGTTGGCGTCGGGTTGTATTGTAGGAGATTATATTATTACGGTCCATTGTCATGCCTGTGTGGCTTGAACAGCACAGAAGGGTGGTAACACTAAAAAGCATTACTGTGCTAATCTGCAGGCATTTTGTAAATTAGGTACAGGTCGTATGTTGCGGGGCGGGGAGATGGGTTTGGGGGCGTGGGGATCAGTTTTCCTGTGAAAGAGTTTGAATACTTGTCTTTAGACCATTTAATTTAGTGAAATATATGAAATCTGTATAGTTCCACATCTTTTGATTTTTTTTTTATCTTATGATTCTGTTATAGAATGGTTATATCAAATAGTAACTTTTCTCTCTGTGTGTGTAGGTATGTCTGTAGGTGTGTGTCTGTGTGTATGTGCATGTGTCTGGGTAACTTCTGCATGTTTGTGTGTGTGTGTGTGTGTGTGTGTGTGTGTGTGTGTGTGTACTTGCACACAAGTAAAATAAAAGGTACAGAATAAAAACAAACAAACAAAAAAACAACCAAAGACTGGAAAGTTGATGTGCTTATTTCTTACCCAAGGCCTGATTTAAAATTAATGTATTTGAAAGGATGAACTGGCAAAAGAAGAGAAGAAAAGATGGCAACAACAACAACAACAACAAAAAAAAAAAAAGGAAGAAAAAGAGAGAGAGAATGCATTTGCAACTGTGTGTTGATCTGTTTGTGTCCATGCAAATATATAGGGTGCATGAGACAGTGTCTCTGTGTATACAGAAATAAATGTGTGTGTGTGTGTGTGTGCATGCACACATGTCCGTGATGCACACAGACCCAATGACCCAAGTAATGTTTTGTTGCAAAATAGAAAACTTCTGCAGTTCCATGTTAGCATAACGTCTCGGCCATTTTTTGTATAGAATTAGAAAAATGTCACATTTAGAGACCAGGGCTTCCATATCAGGTGACTGCGTTAAACATTTTTCATAAGTACCATTGCCCAAGTTGTGAACCATATATCACTTTAGGTGCCATTGCCCAAGTTGTGAACCATATATCACAAGTCACAAGTTTAAGGGTTTTTTCAATATGGGATCAAGTGTGATGGTTGTTTTTTTGTTTTGTTTTTTGTTTGTTTGTTTTTTTATTTTGTTTTTAATGATTTGGATGGCAGTATGATTGTAAAGGTGGGAGTGTATTACTGAAATGGCTCAGCAAGTGAAGGGACCCACACGAGGAATAGCCAGCTTTAAATCAAAGTGTCATGAAGTTTGTGTTATGTAAGTGCTTGCAAGAATTTATATGTGGTATGCAGTGTGCTGTTCCTCTCAAAGTCTGTAGAGACACCGACTGAAAACTCAAACACACTAAAGGGATGTCCCTGGCAAAATTCAATAGAAAAATCCACTTCGATAGGAAAAACAAATAAAACTGCACACAGGAAAAAAATACCAAAAAAAATGGGTGGCGCTCTCAGTGTAGCGACAATCTCTCCCTGGGGAGAGCAGCCGGAATTTTACACAGTGAAATCTGTTGTGACAAAAAAGAGAAACAGAAATACAAATACAATAGACCTGTCAGGGTCAGTAGAGACACTGGCTGAAAACCAACACATCTGTCACTAAGTGATAACTCAAGCATGCCTGTCAAGGTCTATGGAGACATTAACTGGTAACTCAAACATGCCTGTCAAGGTCTGTAGAGACACTAAGTGATAATTCAAAAATGCCTGTCTGTGTCAAGGTCTGTAGTGACACAAACTGAATACTGAAACATGTCTGTCAATGTCTATACTGTAGAGACACTAACTCAGCCATGCCTGTCAAGGTCTGTAGAGACAAACCCTTTGGTTTGAATGCCGTCATCCAATTTAGAAGGGTGTCATGATGATGTCACAAGAGAAAATGAGCTTGTTGGCAAAGGAGGCTTAAGATTCAGAGAATCAGGAAAATGTAACTTCAAGGAGTAGAGAATAGGGATTTTGTGTGTTTTGGCATGTTTCGAAATGTTTTTGAAGAAAGTTGTAGACAAGTGGTGTATTCTCTGTGTGTACACATCCAGAAACTGAGAAAAGCCATGTTAGATCACCAGTTTTCATGAACATATTTCTTATTCTATAAAACTGGCTTCAAGGAAAATATGGATTTAACTTCACCTCTTCATTGTTATTGCCTACGGTACATTTTGCATTTCTTCTTTCAATTTGCTTTTATGCTCTGCATTTAAAATTGAAATATTATAATTGTCAGAATGTTTAAAAAAAAAAAAAAAAAAAAAAAAAGGAAAGCAACAAATTACCCCATGATTACCGTAATTATTTTCCCTCCTTCTTTCCTGTGCCCAGGTATACGTTACAGTGACGATGTCAACATTGACGAAGTGAAGGCGTTGGCGGCCTTGATGACGTACAAGTGCGCCATCGTGGATGTCCCCTTTGGCGGCGCCAAGGCGGGCGTGAAGATCAACCCTCAGAGGTACTCTGAGCATGAGCTGGAGAAGATCACACGTCGTTTCACAGTGGAGCTGGCCAAGAAAGGCTTTATTGGTAATGTTGTTGTCTCTGTCTCCTTTCTTTCGATGAGTCATGGAAACAAGAACATACCCAGCTTGCGCTCCCCCCAAATGGAATAGGACTGCCTTCGCAGGGTATATAAATAAAACTGTCCTACACATAAAATGTTACATGAGTGTGTGTGTGTGTGTGTGTGTGTGACTGAAACCTGACTGAATGACATAGGAGACGAATGATGAATGCCCAGTGGTAGCCGTCAGTCAGTTCTATCCAGGTGGGCAGGCTGGTGTGCCAATGACCCCAGGTTTATAAAGCTCTGTGAGTTTGGTATCTGACCAAAGATAGGCATAACATAAGTATCCATATTATCTTCCTTCACATCCAGAAATCCATAACAAACTAACGCTTCTTTTCATTAAAAGTAATGATGATGATGATAATGATAATGGTAGTAATGATAATTGTTATTTTCATTGTGCTGAATCTTCTGTGGAAACAGATCAAAGTGATCAGAGACCCAACTTTCACATGCATGACTCAAAGGGATGGAAGACAAAACTTGCAGATTTTATAAATACAGTTAGAAAGCCAGAGAAACCACAGATAGAAAAAGGCAAGGTATGGAGGAGCTGATCTGGAAAGCGGTAGGTTTTCAGGCCAGACTCGAAAGAGATGATTTGCAGGGATTTGCACATTTTGCTGTGATGAAATTGCTACAAATTGGGTTTTTTTTTTAAATGTAGAAATAGTTAACATGTTGCAAATCTTTTGGAGGAAAAGTTTTGTACTCATTGCAGATCTGAACTGTTTTGCATTTTTTGTCATGATTTGAATAATTCATTACGCACTGGCTTTCATTTAATGGTGGTGTGCATCAAACAATAGCTGAAAATTTGTCAGTTTTTATGAGAAGTTTTCACGCTGCAACATTGCATCCGGTTTTTTTAAATTGCCAGTAATATTGTTCACAGGTAATGAAATTCATCCCCCCAAAAGATCCCATAAAACAAAGAAAAGCTTAAGACTTGCTGCATGCCCTCAGGGTGAAGACAAAGATAATGTGCACTTGATAGTCTTACCTGTTTGGTTGAGCAGCTGTAATCGGTATCACCTTTTTATGTGTCTTTTTTCTGCTTGTTGGTGTCTAATCCTTTTCTTCTCTTTTGTTGTTTTTTGTTTGTTTGTTTGTTTGTTTGTTTTCTCCAGATGTTCTATTGCATGTTCACACTTCTATATACATTTTAAATTGGACATTTAAACAAAAAATCAGCATTACAGTGGTTAACAAAATGTGTTTGACCTCATCGACATGGCTGTTGCTGGTGCGCTATCTGTGATGACAGAGATCTACTCTTCTGTTCTCTTTCTTGGGGTTACAGTTAAACACACTGTTTATTTTTCACTGACATTTGACATGGATTTGTATTGCTTGTAATAAATACTGTCTGTTAAAATAACTTGAATAACACACGTTTTTTCCTTGCTTTTTATTTTAGGGACACCATTTGGATTATGTCTTTGAACTGAGAAAATGTATTTGTTGAATTTGTTGTGTCTATAAATGTTAGTGCAAACAGAAGTTTGTTTGTAGGGTATTAAAGGAATCCATTGTGCTTAATTAAATCTTGTTTCACAGAAAACATGTAGTGGGAAAGGCTTTCCAAAAGCATTCTGCACAGGCTGAACTATGAATCAAGGTTATTGGACACAGAATGGGAGGAGCAGGCTGTCCAAGAACTGGCACCAGAAGCATACTACACACAGAGCAAGCGTGTAGAAGATAACAGCCATGCAGACAACCCCAATTTTGTGCCAACTCCACCTGACAGCAAAAATCTAGACGTAGCTTCAACAGGAATACAGCACCACATTTGCCAGCCGACTTTCCAGCCCACTGACCTATTTCAGTGGTTTTCCTCCCACTGTGCGTGTTTGTGCAGGCCCAAAGCTGGCTAGCTGTATTGTATGTATAGATGTACTAAAGATCCTATACTACACTTCTCCATTTACTCTCATTCGTGAACTTAAGAGTGGAAGAGTGTACTTCCCCAAGTTGTAGTAACTGAAAGACAGACAGCTCTGGTTATGTGTCACTAAGCTTTCCTTAGCTGATGCCCCAACAGTCAACAGGAGATAGACAAGATGAGGAAACCAGACTGCGGGTTCCTCGTTTCCAGCAGCCCTTACTATTTGTCTGTTTTTCTTTTGCATTGCAGCAGTTGTTTTTTTTGGGGTTTTTTGTGCATGCGCTCACGTGTGTGTGTGTGTGTAAATGTGGCTTTTAAAATAGCAGTTTCTTTGTTTTAATTGGACAAGAATCACAAGTATGACCCAGGTATTATACAGACCATAAAAGGCAGAGCAAGGAACTGTTTTGGGGAATTAGTTCTTGGAGTTATATACAGTGTCTACTTCACCTGCCAATGGCAGTAGCCAGGACTGATGGTTGTGGCCTGAAAGTCAGAGTGACATTTCTCTAGTGATATGAAAATAGCGAGAGTGCATATACGAGTATATATATGTATGAGAGACTGCATGCTGTGCCTGAAACAGAAGTGGCAGTTAACCTTTGGCTTTATTGTAAGAAGATGTACACAATGATTCCTCATTGACCAGTGAAATAATATTTGTGTTTGGGGCAAGTGTCTTGCTAATCTGTTGATCATAATACTGATGCATATTTTGAGCTGTGAGCCTCTTTAAAAAAAAAAAAAAATTATTGTTTGGAATGCAGGAAAACAGATAGTTGATTCCCACCTGTTATGCCTGTATAGTTGTTTACACACACACACACACACACACACACAAAATACTGAGAAAAAAAAAGGCGGGGGGGGAGGTGTAACATCTGTCAGGTGTTCTAACTTACAACATTGACCACACATGTTACACAGTGCAGTCAGCATAGAGGACATTGACTGCATTGAGACAAACATCAGACAGATATTTATGTAAGCAAACACACACACACACACACACACACACACACACACACACACGAAACAAACCCCACCATATTTTTATATACATAAAACATGGCATTTGGCACACCCATTCAAATGTTACAAAAGCCCTGAGGGTTTACAATGAAAAGCACAACAATGACATCTGCACACTAAAAACACACATGCACAAATCCTCCCACTGCAGCCTCAGGAGGGGGTAAGGGTGGTGAGGGGGTGGGGGGGCTGTGGGGGGGGGGGAAGGGAAGGGGACAATAAGCCCAGCTGTTGTATTGGACGGCATGCCCAGCTGTTTAGGGAGTGAAGGAGATGAGCTATAAAAAAATTTCAAGTGTGTGTGTTTGTGTGCATGGTTATTTGCATGTGGGAGAGTGTATGTGCATTTATGCAGAACATAGACATATCAGCAGTAGTGTGTGTGTGTGTGTGTGTGTGTGCAGAACATGGACATATCTTCTGCATTCTGTGTGTGTGTGTGTGTGTGTTTGCGTGTGTGTGCATGCGTGTCACTGTTTGCATGTTAAGCGCTTGTGTTTATGTGTGTGTGCTTGTTCATGTGTGCAGAGCATGCACTAACCTACTTCTTTCATGCCCCTGCATGTTCAAAATATACAGTCATATATCATGTGCTCTTAGTAAAGAAAGGGCACATTCATTGCAGCGTGAAACATACAATTTGAACTGAAATAGAGCTGCTGTTGGCGCAGACACACATTACAGACCCTTTGTATGCTGCTCACACTGTAGATTTTATGTGCACTGGTGTGTGACATTGCGAAAGTAGGCAACTGTGAGCATTACTTGTCTTTGTGAAGAGTTTAAGTGGTGGAGATCATGTTTCTATGAGTGAATTTGGTTTCCAAAGTTTGTGTTGGTTGAGCAGTTTTTGCAGGTACTCTGCAAAGCTTGTGTCGCTTGCCTAGTTTTACACTCACACAGCCAAGTTGTCAGTCTTTCAGTTAAATAGATAATTAAATTTCTTGGGGGGAACATTATAAACTACCAGAAAGAAATAGCTATTTTCATCAATTTTTGTTCTGATTCTGAGGAAAAAAGAATACACACATAGACATGTCACATATACACACAGATTTACAAACACACCCACACCCCCCACACACACTTACACACACATACACACACATACACTAACACATGAACACATACAATAATGCTGAGATACACACATGCACAAACACACACACACACACACACAAACATGTACAAACTCTAACACAACGGCTGTGTGTCATGTCACTGTGTATCACATGGAGGAAAAAAAAGTCTGATTATGGTACATTATAATGTTTCTGTTCTTTGTTCATATTTGTTTGTTGTTTTTTGTTTTGTGTCTGACAATAATGTTTCCTTTGACATGGAGGAGATGACATTTTCTTGTCAGGGGAAGGAAACGTAAAAAATAATTATGTTTACAGAGGTTGCACCCTTTGACCTCTGCCCCCTGAGGATGGGGACACACTCCCCTCTCAAATCCTCCCCCCAGATGGTTTACAAACTATTCTTCATTCGTGGGCTGCAACACAAACGTACACGAGTTGGTTTTTATGTGCATGACCGTTTTTGCCCTGCCTTGTAGGCAGCCATACTTCGTCTTCAGGGATGTCTACAAATAATTTGCTTCCTTCTCTGATGGTTGCATTTGTGACAAAGGGATTTGTGTCAGGAGAAAAAGAATCTGACCTTTTTGGGTATGAAGTGTGTGCCGTCAAATGTCAAAGTAAAGTAGACTTTATTATCTCCTCCAAAGCGAAGTTAATGTGGGGGCATTTGACACATGCTTGCAACACAATATGAAATGTGCATCTAAGGAGACAGGTACACGTTTGAATTTCCTAGAGACCACACAAAGCATTACATTCACGTTCCTTTACACAGTGATGTCATCTTCAGTCTGTCCCATGCTGCTGGATATGGTAAAATACACATGTATTATTATGTTATGTCCACCAAGACACACCTCGGGCAGACAGTTGTCAGACATACTCATTGGCATAGAAAAAACAAGTGTGTGCATGTGCGCGCGCATGTGCGCGCACACACACACACACACACACATATTCACACAAATACACATGCATGTACGCAAATATACATGCAAGCATACACACACACTCTCTCTCTCTCTCAATCTCTCTCATTCTCTCTTTCTCACTCTCTCTAACACACACACACACACACACACACACACACACACACACACACACACATATGTACACAAGCAGATGAATGCATGCAGACATACACATGCACACAGACACACCCATGCACCCCCCACCCCCACCCCCAACACACACACCCACATACGGCTATTGATTGTTGAAATAATCATTATGTGTGTTGAAAGTGTAATGTTTTCATGACAGCAGACTCCTCAGGAGACACTGTTTATTGATGAGGGGAACAATTGTAACAAAATGGGAAGCGTCCTTTTCAAACACACACTGCAAAGGTAGACTTGGGTCATCAGCATCAGAGAGTAAAAGCTGCCATCAGCAACCATTCATGCACGGTGAGCAGGGTAAAAAAGGCCCACAGTCCAAACAAAACAGATGACATCAGAATTGTCATTATCTAGTGCTTTTATGAACCCTCTGTCTGTCTGCCTGCCTGTCTGTCTGTCTGTCTGTCTGCCTGCCTCCTCTCTCTGTGTCTCTGTCTCTCTTTCACACACACACACACACACACACACACACACACACACATGGACATACACACACACTCACACACTCACACACACATCAATTTAGCAGTTGTTGGATCTTAAAAGATAGATAAGCTAAGCCTTATTTGGGTATTTTGGGAACTGGTGCACTCTTAAATAATGAATTTGGGTCTACTCAGCTATCCCAGCCATGCAGCTACATAGTAATTCTGTCTGTCTGTCTCTGTCTGTCTGTCTGTCTGTCTATCTGTCTCTCTATATATCTGTCTCTCTCTGACTGCCCTTTCTCTCCCCTGAACACCACACATTCACACAACAACAACACCAACAACAGCAACACACACACTCACACACACTCACACACACACACACACACACACACACGCATATGCCAAGGCACGCACACCTATTTTAAGCTACCCGAGTCCCACTGTCCTTGTCATTGTAAAGACTTGTCAAGAGGACTGGCTCCCAGTCAATGTCATTGTTCCTTTTCCTTTGGAGGAGACAGGGGAGTGGGGAGGAATGGTGATAGAGTCAAATGTGGGAGCTCCCAGGATGGCAGTACAGAGCATTGCATCAAAACGGGGTTTATTGAGAACACGAAGAAGAAAAAAAAAGGTAACAGAAATGAGGTCAGGACAGTACAGTTAACCTAAAAAGGAGGTGGAAAAAAAAAGAAAATAATTTTGGGAGCTGTTTCTCAGTTTAGGCACGTATTGAGTTTCAGACAGTGTGCTCTTGCATGCAAAGGGAGGATTAGGAATGAAATCATTTGGTATTTTTACACAAGTAATGTAAACTAAGAAAAGCAGGATATATAGTTGTATACATGTATATATTTTTTGTAGAAATGCCTTTGTACATGGAAATAATCAAAGTGTGCATGCACGCACACACACGCACACACACACACACACACACACACACTCTCTCTCTCTCTCTCTCTCTCTCTCTCACTCTCTCTCTCTCCCTCTCTATTTGTCTCTCCTTCTCTCTCGCTTTCTAAATTATTAATTCAATTTATCACTCATCACAATCACCATACCATCATCAAAATCCCCAATCTCCACCCACCAAGTCATTGGTCTGAGTGTTTAAGTATGTTTTCACTTTGTTGAATACAGCCTGGAGATCACTGAGCAGGTGTGTGTGTGTGTGTGTGTGTGTGTGTGTGTATTATATGCTGTTGAGTGGTTATGCATTACAAGGCTGGAAATACTCACCTGTATAGTTCAGGACAACTGAACCTTTTTACGGACAAGTGGAATTGCTCTCTCTCTCTCTACGGAATTGCTCTCTCTCTCTCTACTTGTCCATTGGGCACCCAGTTTCTGACTTGTGTCAGTGAAAGGGTGGCTGGGCAGTCAGTTTCAGTGCTGACCCATTTTCCTCTAATATATACCACTGCTCATATAATGGATTATGTCTTGTTATTGCACTGCTGGTAGTTACTTTTAATTACCGTTTCTTTAGGGAGGGCAAGTAGAAATTAGGGGTTGGGGGACAAGCGATTTTGTTTTGGTTTGTTTTTTTGTTTTTTGCGTGTGTGTGGTCAGTTTGTCTCCAGGAAAACTAAAAAACTAAGAGTAAATTCCTAGCCGTGCATCAGCTCAAGTTTGAATAGCAGTGATGAATTAAGTGGGAACATCATGCATCAAGTTGCAGGAACCCACATTCTCTTCACTATATTTGATTCTATTTTGTTTATTTTGCCACATTATTTTATTTCATTTTCACATTAATGTTTTACACAAACCAAAGATAGGCTCTCAGGTCCTCATCAGCTTGTTGGGTTTATGCGACATGTGCGGCCGGCATCTGCTGCTTTTTAGAAAATTTATATATTCATTACCTTTATTTCTTTCAGCAGGTGTGGTGTAGGGTGCATTATAATTATGCATCCGTCAGCATGCTCAGACACCTCCTTATAGCTAAAACTGAAACTGGAACTGCAGGAAGGAAGCATGTGTTGTTTGATTCCAGGACCCGGCATCGACGTGCCAGCCCCTGACATGGGCACAGGAGAGCGAGAGATGAGCTGGATCGCCGACACCTACGCCAATTCTCTAGGTAACTGTTCACTCCCACTGGGAGGCTTGACAAGATGGGACAAAGCAAGGCACATTCTTTATTTAAAAAATTTTTTTTTCTACTTTTTTGTTTGTTTGTTTGTTTTCCCCCACTTGCAATGGAGGTTATATTTTCTCTTCAACATCATCACCATGACAATTTTCCTGTGACAAGTTGCATATTACTCAGGCGTGGTAATAATTAGCAAGGGTATTTTCAAACACACACACACAAAAAAAAAACAACAACAAAAAACAAACAAAACAAAACAAACAAACAAAGAAAAAAACAAAAACAACAACAACAACAACAACAACAAAAAACCCAACAAAAAACAACAACAACAACAACAACAACAAAAAGTGACATCCTGATTCCCAACTAGCTGCAGACATTTGACAGTCAGATAACATAGTTCACAGGAGACACCATCGAGCTACAACTGCCCCATTTGCTACCACGTTTAACATATGGTGAATATTTTCTGATAATAGTAAACAGAATTCTTCTTTTAACTAATTAATTATGTCAAGTTATCATGAAACAATAATGCAAATACATATCATTTGTTGGGCACTGTTTCTTTTTGCTAAATAAAAAGTATCCAAAAAGAAAAAGGGCACATTCTTTATTAACCAGGGTTACAGATCAGTAAGTATAGGCTTTGTTTTGTTGTTGCTTTTTTTTTTTCTTTTTCTTTTTTTTTTTTAATTATTTTTGAACATCCAGCTCTTGCATGAAAAATAGTGGGGGAGGGGTGGGAAGGGAGGGAGGGCGGCTACGTAAAGAATGTATTAACCAGGGTTACAGATCAGCAAGTACATGCTTTTTTTTCTCTCTCTTTTTTTTTTCAACAGCCATTTCTTGCATGAAAAATAGTTGAGGAGGTGTGGGAAGGGAGGGAGGGAGGGAGGCTATGTAAAGAATGTTATGTGGGGTAAATGTTTTTGCAGAAGAAAATTAATAGCACATTTTGTCATTTGAGTATGATACATGTTATGTGCCTGCGTTATGAGGGTGATTATTTACATGCATGTCTTGTTTATGTGTCTGTGCATGGAGATCTTTGAGTGTTTACAGGTGTATGCCTGGAGATATGGATGTTGGAGTGAGTGTGTGTGTGTGTGTGTGTGTGTCTGTCTGTCTGTCTGTCTGTCTTGTGTCTGTGTCGGTGTGTGTTTGTTTCTGTGTGTGTTTATGTGTGTATGTCTGTGTCTGTGTCTGTGTCAGTGTGTGTTTGTTTCTCTGTGTGTGTGTGTGTGTGTGTGTGTGTGTTGTGTCTGTGTAGGTGTCGGTGTGTGTTTGTTTCTCTGTGTGTGTGTGTGTGTGTGTGTTGTGTCTGTGTAGGTGTCGGTGTGTGTTTGTTTCTGTGTGTATTTATGTCTGTGTCAGTGTGTGTTTGTTTCTCTGTGTGTGTGTGTGTGTGTTGTGTCTGTGTAGGTGTCGGTGTGTGTTTGTTTCTGTGTGTATTTATGTGTGTGTCTGTGTGTGTGTGATGTGTGTTGTGTCGGTGTCGGTGTGTGTTTGTTTCTGTGTGTGTTTATGTGTGTGTCTGTGTGTGTGTGTGTCTGTGTCTGTGTCGGTGTGTGTTTGTTTCTGTGTGTGTTTATGTGTGTGTCTGTGTGTGTGTGTGTGTGTGTGTCTGTGTCAGTGTGTGTTTGTTTCTCTGTGTGTGTGTGTGTGTGTGTTGTGTCTGTGTAGGTGTCGGTGTGTGTTTGTTTCTGTGTGTGTTTATGTCTGTGTCTGTGTGTGTGTGTGTCTGTGTCTGTGTCGGTGTGTGTTTGTTTCTGTGTGTGTTTATGTGTGTGTCTGTGTGTGTGTGTGTGTCTGTGTCTGTGTCGGTGTGTGTTTGTTTATGTGTTTGTGTGTGTTTGTGTCGGTGTCGGTGTGTGTTTGTTTATGTGTTTGTGTGTGTTTGTGTCGGTGTCGGTGTCGGTGTGTGTTTGTTTCTCTGTGTGTGTGTCTGTGTCTGTGTCTGTGTGTCAGTGTGTGTGTGTTTCTGTGTGTGTCTGTGTATGTGTCTATGTGTGTGTGTCTGTGTCGGTGTGTGTGTGTGTGTTTCTGTGTGTGTCTACGTGTGTGTGTCTTTGTGCTGAGGATATTTATGGTTCTCTTCCTGTGAGGATGACATGAAGGCACAGGACAGATGACAGTGCAAGCAACTGTGTTACATGTATGCTTATGAATTTTAATTGATACTATTTATGTTTGCCAAAATAGATGCAGTATATGTATACAGAGAATTGGGTGGAGAAGGTAAAGGGGGTTGTCAGAGAGAGAGAGAGAGAGAATTTTCATTTTTTATGATGATGAAGTTCTCTTTTTTCTTTTCATCATCTTTGTTTCAAAGTTGTTTCTGTCACAACAACACAGCAGCAAAGTGTACAGTAACAAGCCTAGATGCGTAGAAATGAGAAATGAAACAAATTATTAAGAAAGAAAACTTCCATAAGTCATACACATTACCAGCAGAGCATTAGAACAAAGGTCATTGTCAGAACTGGACTGTACATGCCAAGGTGCATATGAGTTATGGAAAATAATGATAAAAATAAAGCATGTATCATATGAGTTATAGAAAATAATGATAAAAATAAAAGCATGTGTTTATTTTAAAAAACACAAACAACAACAACAACAACAACCAAACCAAACCAAACCAACTAGCATAATTATGAGCTGTTTTACAGTGGACAAGCTGTAAGCGTTTATTGAAAAACAACACAAAAAAACAACAAAAAACAAACAACAAACAAACCAGCAACAAAAAAACAAAACAAACAAACTAGCATAAGAGCTGATTTGCAGTGGGCAAGTCGTGCACACAAGGACAGCAGAACATTTTAAGAATAATAGGTCATGAAAGAGCTGGACTGTGCAGGTCACTTTGACATCAACGCGCGGGCCTGCGTGACGGGCAAACCAATCCCACAGGGAGGCATCCACGGCCGGACATCCGCCACTGGCAGGGTGGGTGAACAGGATTCTCTAGTACAGTGGGTGGACAGGGTTGTCTGGTACAGTAGGTGAACAGGGTTTTCTGATCTTGGGAACAGACACTGTCAAACTGTCTGTTCTTTTGCTGGGGGCAGTTGTTTACTGTACTGGGAAACAATGGGGTTTTTTTTCTGAGAAAAGAGGAGGAAAAGAAATATATGGGGACATATGCTGTGTCTCCAGTTTCTTTTTTTTTTTTAGGTGGGTGTGGGGGGTTTAAAACAAATTTTGCTTTATTATTATTTTTGGTTTTTCTATTTGATGTTGTTTTGCTTTATATGACTTCTTTGTTGGTGTTTTTGTTTATTTAAGGTTGGTTTGGGTTTCTGTTTGTTTTTAATCTTTGTTTTATTGTTTGGATATAGTAAGTTGTGTGTGTGTTTGTGTGTGTGTGTGTGCTTCTCTTTTTATTCCTTTGTTTGTTTGTAAATTTGATGGAGTTATGGTTGTTTGTTAATTTAATGGAGCTAAGGTTGTTTGTTAATTTAGTGGAGCTAAGGTTGTTTGTTAATTTAATGGAGCTAAGGTTGTTTGTTAATTTAGTGGGGCCCTTAGCCTTTGGCTTTGGTTCGTGTAGACATTTTTTGGGAAAGGCCAACATGTGCCTTTAGATTTCTTTGTTATCTAATGTTAGATGTGTGTGTGTGTGTGTGTGTGTGTGTGTGTGTGTGTTTCAAGTCTGCATTGTGAAGTTCTCTGTTGTGGGAACAGTACTCAGTAAGTTACAATGACATACAGAGTAAGACTTTGCTGTTTCCCATGCACACAGTGTGATTTGCTGTCAGTATTCTGAACTTCCTGCAATGAGAAAATGATCCTCTGTGGTTTTAGTTATTGTGTTTGAGGATGCGTTTTTCCAAAAACAGATCCTCTATTAAGAGGTATTTTCTGGGAAAGCAGTCGAGTTGTGAAGCAAGAAGGAAGTAACTGCGTGCGTTTCCATTCACTGACAAGAGGGGATTGGGAGTTATTGAGAATGAACTGGGTGCAGTCTTGACACTTTGCTAGATTCATTGTATTTCTTTAAAAAAACAAAAAAACAAAAAACCCACCCACCCAAACAAGCAAAAAGACAAAATCTTTAGTAGTTAGGACACACACATGTAGGCACACATACTTGTATGTGCGCATACACACACAAACACACTCTCACACATATGCAGACACACATGCATACACACTTGCATACACATGCACACACACACACACAAACACACATACAGGGATATACATACACTGTGTCTGGAAAGAAAGATAACAGATTATGCTTCTTTTACATTTGACTGTTTTCATTGTGCTTACATCACTCTTTCAATTCATTACTTTTGGGGTTAGAGAAACTCTTTGGGCAGCAGATGTGCCATGTGTACAAGTGAGTGCGAGTGTTTGTTCATGCGTGCATGTGTGTGTGTGTGTGTGTCTGTGTCTGTGTCTGTGTGTTTGAAGTAGATTAGATTTTCTTTATGAGGCTGTAAAACAATCCATGCCACACTTTTGCACTATGCACAGACACCCACTTAATCACAAAGAGAGAGACATGCACACATATACATACACTAGTGTGTGTGTGTTGATTGTCCCTGACAAATGGTATGTTGGTCTCCAGTGACGTTGTCATCAGTGACACATGGCATGCTCGTCATTAGTGACATGTTTATCATCTGTTCACGTGGTGTGTTGGTCGTCAGTGACATGTTTGCTGTCAGTGACACATGCTGTGTTGATCATCAGTGAAATGTTGGTCATCAGTTATTGTTGTCAGTGACATGACACATGACATGTCGGTTGTCAGTGATGTGTTTCTCATCATGACACATGGTATGTTAGTAGTTAGGGACACGTTTGTCGTCAGTGACAGATGGTATGTTGGTCTTCAGTGACACATTTGTCTTCAGTGACATGGGGTGATGGTCGTCAGTGACACGTTTGTTGTCAGTGGCATGTTGGTCATCAGTGGGATGTATGTCATCACTGACAGGTTATAATTATGTTGGTCATCAGTGGCATGTATGTCATCACTGACACATAATAATTATATTGCTCATCAGTGACACATTTGTCACCAGTGACATGTTTGCCAGCAGTGACATATTTGTCATCAGTGACATATTTGTCATCAGTAACATGTTTGCCATCACCGACATATTTGCCATCAGTGACATGTTTGTCATCAGTGACATGTTTGTCATCAGTGACATGTTTGTTGTCAGTGACACGTTTGTCACCAGTGACATGTTTGTCATCAGTGACATATTTGTCATCAGTAACATGTTTGCTATTTGTCATCAGTAACATGTTTGCCATCACCGACATATTTGCCATCAGTGACATGTTTGTCATCAGTAACATGTTTGCCATCACCGACATATTTGCCATCAGTGACATGTTTGTCATCACTGACATGTTTGTCATCACTGACATGTTTGTCATGTTTGTCATCCATGACATGGTTGTCATGAAGACTCGTGGCATGTTGGCGTGCAGGGAGTGTACCATGGCGTGCAGAACTTCATCAACGAGGCCAGCTACATGAGCATGGTGGGTCTGACGCCAGGCTTTGGGGACAAGACCTTCATCGTCCAGGTGAGACCACTAACAGGGCACAGCTCCAGCCAGTTCTGGGTTTTTTTTGTTGTTGTTTTTTTTGTTTTTTGCTGCCTCATCACCCCTGAAAACAGAGTATGGCTGCCTACATGGTGGGGTTAAAACGGTCATACACGTAAAAGCCCACTCGTGTACATACGAGTGAACGTGGGAGTTGCAGCCCATGAACGAAGAAGAAGCTGCCTCATTGTCTGCACCTTTTCAGAGGCATTTCTCCTTACGCAGCGTTTTTGTTTTTTAAACCCTCCACCCACATCCCACCCCCCTCCATCACACCGGGGTTCATCTGTCGGAGTCCCAGTGCTGGCAGTCCACAGGGATCTATCAGTGTTAGGTCACCAGGAGGCCACTCAAGAGAGGAGACCTGCACTGCTGCTGAGTCACTTCCGTTGGTGTTCAGAAGTGCCTGTTCTGACTTGACATACACAGGACACGACCTAGTAAGCCCCTTACTGACAACAATAATCGCTTATTCATGTAGCCAGACTTAATGAGCATCTACTCCAGAGTGGAGACTGACACCATGTCCCAGTGACAGTCCCCACCTTGAATATGCTGGCATTGCTGTCATTCTCAGCTTGGTGAAGGTGACAACTACCACACATGAAACGGGTGTGGGACAATGACCCAGGTTGTAGACCAGGTAGTAGACCAGGTGGTTTAATGGCCCGTGCATTGACAGGGACAGATCAGTCGGTACACAGGTCATAAAATTTGTCATCATTCTGTCGGTCAGGGAAGTAAACAGCTGTGTTTATGGTGGGGAAAATTGGAAGTAGCGACATTGTCGTCACCCTCAGTTAAGGGGCAAAAGGTGTGATTGCTGAGTGGTTAGAGCACTGGATATACAATCCTCAGGTACTGGATCTTTCTTCTTTTTTTTTTCTTTTTTTTTTTTTGTCTTTTCTGTTTCTACATTATCTTTTCTTCTCATTTCAGTCTGCAAAAATATCATTTTTAAGTGTTTGCTCAAATAATATAGGATAAAATTGTTTATGTGTTGTGTGTGCGTGCATGTACAAGCATTTGTGTGTGCATGCCTGTGCGTATGGGGTTCTTGTGCATGTGCTTGTATATGCTTGTCCGTCTTTGTGTGCATGTGTGTGTGTAATGATGAAGAATTTTTAACTGAGACAATGTTATTATATGCCAGATATTGTGCAGAAACAAATAAAGCACTTTCACACTTCACTTTCACAAGTGTGCTTAACTTTGAAACAGAGGGATTAAAGGTAAAACTTACAAATATCTGAAGATAGAAGAAAGGAGGGTGTGGAGGAGCCGTTTTGTGTGTGTGTGTGTGTGTGTGTGTGTGTGTGTGTGTGTGTGTACTTGTCTACATGTGATATTTGGGTGCAGATTGGTATGTAGATAGAAGGCTAGAAAACTTTGAATGGAAAAAGGGAGGGTATGCTGGGGCTATTTTGTTTTGTGTGTGTGCATGTGTGCGCATGTGGACTTGTATTTATGAAATATTTGGGTAAACATCGATGTGGAGATAGAAGGCTAGAAAACTATGGATGGAAAATAGGAGGTTATGTTGGAGCTATTTTATTTCGTGTGTGTGTGTGTGTGCACGCGCGCATGTAGCTTGTGTATATGAAATATTTGGGTAAATATCGGTGTGTAGATAGAAGGCGAGAAAACTGTGGATGGAAAAAGGGAGGGTATGTTGGAACTTTTTTTTTTATGTGTGTGTGTGTTTGTCTGAGTGTCTGTGTCTGTGTGTGATGTGTACATGTATGTAACATAAGGGTGTACATGGGTGTGCAGGGTTTTGGTAACGTGGGCCTGCACTCCATGCGTTACCTGCACCGTGCTGGGGCCAGATGCATTGGTGTCATGGAGAAAGACGGCAGCATCTACAACCATGACGGCATCCACCCCCGAGAGCTGGAGGACTACAAAATTGTAGGAGCCTTTCTGTTTTATTTTTGATTTTGTTTTGTATTATTTTGTTTTGTATTGATTTATTCTATTTTGTTTAATCTTATTTTCTTTTGTTTTATTTTATCTTTATTTTATCTTATTTCATTTTATTTTGTTCTGTTTTATTTTCATTTTATTTTATGTTGTTTTATTTATCAATGAAATGCTAATCTACTTTTTTTCCAATTACGAAACTATTGGAACATTTTTTCTTTTTTTAAATTTCTGGTACATATTTTTGTGTGTTCAATTTATGCATTGTGATAAGACATGTACTGATGTTTGTAAGATTTACATTTTCAATAGTTGAGAAGGAAAGAGCATGCACATATCTTAGTCACAGATTAAGAACATGTTTTTTAAACTTATAGATCACAGGACTATGAAGGTAATTTTTGTCACATACATTTTGGGGTGCTGGACTGTGAAGGTAATCTTTGTCACATACATGTTGGGGTGCTGGAAGGGTGTTAAGACATGTTTGTGTTTTTAATCTGTCATTAATCTACAACTTTGACATGTTTCAGCTGTGAATGTAGGATAATAAGATAGTTGATCTACAAGTCGCAGTCTTTCAACATTGTTACTCAAAATGAAAATATTTCAAAGTCCAGCATGCAGTTAACCTGTTGTTGTTTTTTTTGTTTTTTTTTCTTCTTGCCTTTGCATCAAAGGTGATATTCTCATTTGAACGTCATCACTACCTTAACAGTCCATTCTTCTCACCTCACGTCACATCACTTTAGCATAATGACAGCTTATGACACATTTACCAAGTACAATATAGTAAGGTAGCAATTTTGTAAGGGTGTTTCCAACAAATCTAAACAACACAAAGAATAGACGTTTAGCAGTTAGATAGAAACTGACATTTCAATTCTTCACTCAAGGCACACAGTCACAGTCACTCTTCGTGGACCAACAGGGAATTCAGAACTACAATAGACCAACTCACCTGAGAATGATGTGTGTTTTTACAGTTGTAGGATCACCTCATGTTTTCTATAACTAAAGGTACAATGGCGATTATCTGTAACTTCTTGATATCAATACAAAAATATAATATATGTTTATACATTTGTATAATCATTTCTGATTTTCTAAAGCCATAAAGAACAACTTTCTAATGTCTATACAAAAAGGTAAGAAGAGAGAGAAGAAAAAACCCAAACAAACCCAAAACCTGCAGTTAACCTCGGATGTTATGTTTTGTCAACAGGACAACGGCACCATCGTTGGATTCCCAGGCGCTCAGCCATACGATGACAATCTGCTGTTTGAGAAGTGCGACATTCTGGTGCCTGCTGCTGGGGAGAAACAGATCACCAGTCAGAACGCTGACAGAGTGCAGGCCAGGGTGGGTGTGTCGGCTTTTTCTTCTCTCCTCAAATCCCGACAGATTGACTTGAGCCCCAGAAAACGGAGTATGGCTGCATACATGGCAGGGTAAAAACGGTCATGCGCGTAAAAGCCCACCCGTGTATGTATGAGTGAACGTGGGAGTTGCAGCCCATGAACGAAGAAGAAGAAAACTTAAGTTGTGGAGTGATGGCCTAGTGGTAACGTGTCCGCCTAGGAAGCGAGAGAATCTGAGCACACTGGTTTGAATCCCACAGTCGCCAGTATTTTCTCTCCCTCCACTTGACCTGACTTGTCATTTGGATGAGATGATAAACCTAGGTTCAGTGTGCAGCATGCACTTAGCACATGTAAAAGAACCTACGGCAACAAAAGGGTTGTCTCTGGCAAAATTCTTTAGAAAAATCCACTTCAGTAGGAAAACAAATAAAACTGCAGGTAGGGAAAAAAAAAGGGTGGTGCTTTCGGTGTAGCGATGCGCTCTCCCTGGGGAGAGCAGACCAAATTTCAAACAGAGAAATCTGTTGTGACAAAAGGAGTAATACAATACAGTACAGTACAGTACAATACAATACAATACAATACAATACAATACAATGAGCTTACAGTTGGGCCAACATTAAGTTAGTGCTGTGTGGTCATTTGTTTCTCCACTGCAGTGGGAATTTATTTATAGCTTAGTCTTTTGTGAAGGACCATGACTCCAATACTAGGAGGCAAGATTGCACTGGCTGCAGCCTTGGGGGCTAGTTGGCCTTTGGGAACCATCCCATCACTGACTGTTCTAAAGCCCTCTTGGCCGAGAGAGTGGGGATGTAACTTGGGCAAGACCCTCTCCACTAAAATTAAATTCTAGCCCAGATAGTTGGGACAGCAGTTGCCTTTCTGTTGCTTTGATGGTCATAGTTAGACATGACTCACTATCATACATGCTCATGAAAGTCTTGAAAAGTCTTGGAAAAATAAGAGAACCATTTCCAGGGCTGGAAAAGCCTTGGAAGAACATGTTTTGCCCTTCAGGTTCTGGAAAAATTTTTTTGAATTTTGATAAAGCCTTTGACTAGTACCATTCAACAAGGAGCTTGGTGTATCTGAAAATACAAATAAACAATTATGAAAACAAAAAATGTTGAAAATTGAACATTGATACCGAAATAAATTACTGTTGGAATGTCTGGTTGGTTGTCTGTGCATGTAAATTGCCATCACGGAATGATTAAGCGCTTATAGTTTTTAGAGGCGTTTGATTGGCTGAGAGCGGGTGGGCCCGTCTTTTCACTGTTAGCCGCGTGAAATTTGGCCAAGCAGAGCAAACCAATAGGCCTAGTTTGCATCAGTTTGACATGGTAAGTATATTTAACACCAAACATGGAGTATAATACAAACTCCTCCTTTTTAGTGTTTACCTGCATGTTTTACTCACATTGGTTTTTACAGTGTATAACGCAGTTGAGCATGTTCTACATGGAATGGTGCAATATGATGTTTTTTTTACATCTGTTTTTGTTCAGATTATCGCGGAGGGTGCCAACGGACCAACGACGATGGGAGCTGACCAGATCCTTCTGAAGAAAAACGTTCTGATTATCCCAGTGAGTTTTGCGCCGTGTGTTTTTTTTTTTTACCTTTGATTTGTGTGGTACATAATTGCATGTGACAAACCTTTCTCTTTATTTCTCCTCCTGCCCACTTTCTGTTTGGGGGCAACTGTTGAAATTGCATTTTATAATTTGGTTATATGATTTTACTTCCCTTTTGTTTTCTTGTTTTTTTTCATTTATTCCGGTCTTTTTCTTTTTTAATACTTAAAAAAATTATTAGTAGTTTTATTCTGGTTTCTTTTGAATAGGCAATTTTGCAGTTTGGATTAATAGAATGTACTGTGGAAGCTGTACATGTTTCATGTTGATCTTGATCTTTGTTGCTTGCAGGCCAGTTATCCACACTGGGCCAAATCAGGGCTGAAAAATTGTTGATATCTCACACTCACAACCTGAAAAAAAAAACCCAACAAAAAAAACAACAACAACAAAAACAACAAAAAAAACCTAGAAAAGAACATTAGGCACAAGCACAATCACATAGACCTTGGACATGCCTCTGATGTTGACCATTCTTGTCATTTTTTTTGTTTAATGTCTGAGAAAAGACACACACACAAAAAAACAACAACAACAAAACACTTGCACACCCATACACCAAAAAGAACAACAAAATAACAAACAAAAAACAACCACTTTTTCTGTTTGTTCTTACAACAATGTGGATTGTTTCCAAAGGATCTGTTCATCAACGCTGGAGGTGTGACAGTCTCATACTTCGAGTGGCTGAAGAACCTGAACCATGTCAGCTATGGGCGTCTGACCTTCAAGTACGAGAAAGACTCCAACTACCACCTCTTGCGTGAGTGCTGACTTCTTTCTGTTTCTGCTGCTCACTGACAGTTCAGAGGCACCATGGCAGACTGGGTTTTTGCGAAGGATTTCCTATCTAGTGTTCACCAGTGATAAGGGTTTGAGGCCTCGTTTTGGAATGGTGTAGTGTCCTTATAAAGGCACTTTACTCCTGTTGTCCTCACACCACCCATTTGTGAATGGACCTGACTTTGGTTTGGGAAAGGTTACAACAGCAGAGGGAGAGGATTGGGCCTTGTCTCCCTATGCACAGTGGATATGAATTCACTGCCCTGGTGGTGGTAAACGGCTATGGGACCTTTAACCTTTCCTTAACTCAGTAGTTCAGCCAGGTATTCACAGTATTCTGCTGCTCTTTTCTGAATATATGCATCTTGATTTCATTAGATTCCATTTACTTTTCCTCTTTGTTTTCAAGATATAAACAAACAAAAAACAAACAAAAAAACCCAACAACAACAAAAAACCCAACAAAAAAATGCCTAGGCTGTATGAAAAGGAGACAATGGTTCAGAGACAGGCAAGAGTGCTAAAAAGACTGATTGTGTTTGTGGTGGTTGCTTCACACATGCTCTGTTTTGTTTTTCAGAGAGTGTGCAGAGCTCCCTGGAACGTAAATTCGGCAGGAATGGCGGTACCATTCCCATCATGCCCAGTGATGAATTTGAAAACAGGATTGCTGTAAGTATAGTGGACACTGTTTTCAACCACCTTGAAAGCATGTATTATCTCACATGATTTGTGACTTGACCCATCAGCTTTCCTAACTTCTTTAGCTGGGGTTACTGTATTCTTAGAAAAAACATTTTGGGGGGGCAGGGGGTAGGGTTTTTTGTGTATGTTTACCCTGAGAATTTTGGGCTTTGAAAGAGAAAGTGATGAGTGAAGTAATAAAAATCCATGTTTTATTGGAGCAGAAATTTCCTTTATTAAAAAAGCATCTCTTTATTGCTCTGTGCACAGCTGAATAGTAGTGTACAGTGTGTGTGTGTTTGTTTTGGTTTGGGTCTGTTCCTTTGTTTCCAAAGAAATACTTTTTTATGTACGTTATTTATTTAATTTTGGGGTGATTTATTGAAAGAGGCCTATGATTGATAGCAGCAATGTTCGTGTGCTTGTAGGGTGCCTCAGAGAAGGACATTGTGCACTCTGGACTGGAGTACACTATGGAGAGGTCTGCCAGGGTGAGTGGTGTTTTTTTTTTCTCTTTTATTTTCTGTCAAATAAATTGGTCATTAGCAGCAGCTACTTTCAGTTTCTGTGCATGAGCTGGGTTCTAGTTTGCGTCTGGACATGACCGGAATCAAGTCAGTGGGTCACGGAAAATGTGTTAGATAAAAACATAATGTTAGGGGAAACAAATCCTGTTTTCCCCTTGACCTTGCTCATGAACGCGCCTTATCGGTGGGTATAATTCATGACGAACAAGCATGGATTTTCTAGCATTTTTCACAGCATGAGCTTAGAAGACAATACCGACGAAGGAGAAAAAAAAAGGAAAAGAAATCTGTGGCGTTAGGGGAAAAAAGTTGTTAAGTGATCAGAGAATGCCTCACATTTCTTAACATTGCAACTGGTATATTACTTTAGAAAAAATTATCTATTAGTCTCTCTCTATATATAGTCGTAATGTGAAGAAATCTAGTTCAGCCAAATGGTAAGAAACTGAGAGGAGGAAGGTGGTCATTGTAACCCTCACTATATACTTCATTATTTACCTATTCATTCCTGAATAGTGGGTCTCTCAGACCCATTCTTTCTGAAGAAGCAGATCACCCTGTCGATTCGAAAGTTGTGTCTTTCAGACTGATATTCGCTGTACAGTTGGTTTAGCAGTGCTCCCCTGTCTGTGCATTGTGAGTCTGTAAAACCCACATCATTTGGGTGGGGAGGGGTGTGGATGGTGGGTTATGCACACACTCCCAACACACACACTCATGGCGTCATACAAGGCAGATGTGCTTCAGTGTGTGTGTTTGAGAAGAAGGGCTAAGTAAGTTGTGCATATTTTTATTCAAGAATTTTGTCTTGAAAAGTTATATATTATATATTAAAAAAATAATTTTAAAAGACAAAAATGGATCCACTGCGCCCATTATGAATGGTAAATGTTATTGAGGAAAGAACTTATTTTCCGACTTGCTTGCGTGCAATTCACAGTTCGTAGCAGTTAATTGTTGTCTCCAGCTCATCTTCAGTCAACTCAAGTCATGTATTTATAAGTTGGGTTTGGAGGTGTGTAGGAACAACTTAATGTTGAAAAAGGCAGAACAGGATAAGTGTGAAACAGGTTTGTGTTAAAGAGAGACAAAAACAAGTGGTTGTGAGTCTGTGTATCTTCAGCGTAAAGAGACTGGAGATAAGAAGTTGGTTGTGCGTCTTTGCAAACAACTGGGGATAAGAACAGATGGTTGTGTGTCTTTGTGAACAAACTGGTGATAAGAACAGATGGTTGTGTGTCTTTGTGAACAAACTGGTGATAAGAGCAGATGGTTGTGTGTCTTTGTAAACAAACTGATGATAAGAACAGATGGTTGTGTGTCTTTGTGAACAAACTGGTGATAAGAGCAGATGGTTGTGTGTCTTTGTAAACAAACTGGTGATAAGAACAGATGGTTGTGTGTCTTTATAAACAAACTGGTGATAAGAGCAGATGGTTGTGTCTTTGTGAACAAACTGGGGATAAGAGCAGATGGTTGTGTGTCTTTGTAAACAATCGTGGACAAGAACAGATGGCTGTGTGTCTTTGTGAACAATCCTGGATAAAAACAGATGGCTGTGTGTCTTTGTGAACAAACTGGGGATAAGAACAATGGTTGTGTGTCTTTGTGAACAAACTGGGGATAAGAACAATGGCTGTGTGTCTTTGTGAACAAACTGGGGATAAGAACAATGGCTGTGTGTCTTTGTGAACAAACTGGGGATAAGAACAGATGGTTGTGTGTCTTTGTGAACAAACTGGGGATAAGAACAGATGGTTGTGTGTCTTTGTGAACAAACTGGGGATAAGAACAATGGTTGTGTGTCTTTGTGAACAAACTGGGGATAAGAACAGATGGTTGTGTGTCTTTGTGAACAAACTGGAGATAATAACAGATGGTTGTGTGTCTTTGTGAACAAACTGGTGATAAAAACAGATGGTTGTGTGTCTTTGTGAACAAACTGGGGATAAGAACAGATGGTTGTATGTCTTTGTGAACAAACTGGGGATAAGAACAATGGTTGTGTGTCTTTGTAAGCAAACATGGATAAAAGCGGATGGTTGTGTGTCTTTGTGAACAAACATGGATAAAAGCAGATGGTTGTGTGTCTTTGTGAATGAACTGAGGATAAGAACAGATGTTTGTGTGTATCTGTAAAAAAAAAAAAAAAAAAAAAATGACGAAAACGCTTGGTTGTATGCCTTTATAAACTGGAGATTAAAAAAACAAAAACAGGTTGTTTGTGTCTTTGTAAACAAACTGGAGATTAAAAAAAAAGAAAAAAGAAAAAAAGGTTGGTTGTGTGTCTTTATAATTGACCACTGAATATAAAAAATAAAAAACCCCAACCCTGTTAGTTGGTTGTGTGTCCCTGTAAACAAACTGGAGATGAAAAAACAGTTGGATGGTTATGTCTCTTTGTAAACAAACTGGAGATAAAAAGAAAAAAAAAAAAAGGTGGGTTGGATGGTTGTGCGTCTTTTGTAAACAAACAGGGGGTAGAAGAAAACGTTGGTTGGTTGTGTGTCTTTCCCCAGAACATCATGAAGACGGCCATGCAGTACAACTTGGGGCTGGACCTGCGCACTGCTGCCTACATCGCTGCCATCCAGAAGATCTTCGTCGTCTACCGTGAAGCTGGACTCACTTTCACGTAGACTTGCTCACCCCTCCTCCTCCTCAGGTGTGGCTGTTGCTAGACAGACTGGACTTCATCTTCTTCATGCCACCCCCTCCCTCCCTCCCCACTGTTGTTGGTTGCTTGGCTAAGACGCCAGGATGGAGCTGATGAAATCTGTTGGGTTTTTTTTTCTTCTTGTTTTGTTTTTGTCCTTCTGCTCATTGCCACCTCAAGAGTTATTT
>JAAQRG010104796.1:0-41439 GCA_011634625.1 Babylonia areolata | reverse complement strand
AAAAAAAAAAAAAAAAAAAAAAAAAAAATTCTATAACAAACCCAAAAGGGTTTGGGGGGAAAAAAAGAAAGAAAGAAAAAAAAAGGGTTAACACACAAAGAACAAAGTAAATACTGATTTCGGCTTCGTGTTAATGCCAGATTTAAACAAGGGTTTGTTCACAACAAGTGATCCAAAAGCACATAAATGGACACTGATTACGAGGGCAAAAGGCTTTTAGCCTATAGCCAAACATTTCTGTGATTCTGTGATTCTGTGGTAACCGTATCAATTAAAAACACGCGATAGCGTAACTTGACTCAAATTGAATCAAGCAAGCAGTTAAAGCAGGTATGTCTAAATTGTAGGCTACCATTCAGTTACGACAAGATAAAACCTCATTACAGAAAGAGGGAAGTAAACCTTTGAAAAGGTGTCATGATGGGAGGTGAGTCAGTAAAGGTGGCAGGGCGAAGGGGGTAACTCAAGTTGTGAAAAAGAACTGAGTTCTTTACACAAATGAAAGGAAACAGCAGCGTGAGCACTCACATGAGGTGTCTTCGGCTGGACCATGGCTGAACACACGACACGAAATAAAAGTGACAGAGGGAGAGAGGGGTGTGGGGAGGGGGGGATGTGGGATGGAGAGACAGAGAGAGAGAGGGGTGTGGGGAGGGGAGATGTGGGACAGAGACAGAGGGAGAGAGAGGTGTGGGGAGGGGGAGATGTGGGACGGAGAGACAGAGGGAGAGAGGGGTATTGGGAGGGGGAGATGTGGGACGGAGAGACAGAGGGAGAGAGGGGTATTGGGAGGGGGAGATGTGGGACGGAGAGACAGAGGGAGAGAGAGGTGTGGGGAGGGGGAGATGTGGGACGGAGAGACAGAGGGAGAGAGGGGTGTGGGGAGGGGGAGATGTGGGACCCGGAGAGACAGAGGGAGAGAGGGGTGTGGGGAGCCGGGGGGAGATGTGGGACGGAGAGACAGAGGGAGCGTACGAGGGGGGCGGGGGTGTTGGGTAGGACCGGTGTGGGGGTCAGTTAGGATATCACTGGCTCATTGAGGCGGTAACTGAATCAGTAGCAGCCTGTGTGTGTCAGTGTGTGTGTGTGTGTGTGTGTGTGTGTGTGTGTGTGTGTGACTGTGTGTGCGTGCGCGCGCGCGCGTGTGTCTGTGTCAGTGTTTGTGTGCGGCAGTGTCAGTGCGCCCGGCCGTGTGCGAGCGTGTAAGTATTTCAGTGTATTTGTATTTGTTTCAGTTTTTACGTGACCACACACACTGGATTTCTCCGCTGTGTGAAATTCGGGCTGCTCTTCCCACTGGCAGGGAAAGCGTGTCGCAACACTACACTGACTGAGCGCCACCCATTTTTTTTTTGTATTCAGTTGTTTTTTTCCTGCGTGCAGTTTTATTTGTCAGTTCAAGTTTTTCCTATCAAAGTGGATTTTTCTCAGTACAGAATTTTGCCAAGAACAACCCTTTTGTTGCTGTGGTTTCTTTTACTGACGTGCGCCAAGTGCATGCCGGCTACACACTGATGGGACCCGTCGGTTTATCGGCGTCTCATCCGAGTGAATGACTAGCGTCCAGACCACCAGTGTACACATGTCAGTGTCACTGAGGAGAGTGTGTGCCACGGTGTGTGTGTGTGTGTGTGTGTCAGTGTCACTGGTAGGCTGTACTGATGTTTTCTAACATTTATTTGCTTATTTGTTTATCTATTGTCATTATTGTCTTATATTTTATATTTTATTTGTTGTTATTATTGTTCTTGGTATTATCATTATCATCTGTTCTTTTTCTTTTCTTTAAACAAAACGAAACATACAAAATTCTTTTTTTTCTTTTTCTTTTTTAATAGATATTCATGCATTTACTTTTTTTTTCTCAAGGCCTGACCAAGCGCGTTCGGTTACGTTGCTGGTCAGGCACTACTTTGGCAGATGTGGTGTAGCGAACGCAGTGACGTCTCCTTGAGCTACTGATACTGATACTGATGCGGGAGAGCGACAGAGAGCACCAGGCTGAGAGAGGGGACACAAATTTCATCATATAATATCTCGATCACTTATTTCATTCGACCAACTTGTAAGGGGAGGTTAAAAACAGCTGTGGGTGTGGCTGCTTGGGTTGCAGATGGCATACGCGTAATGACGTAGGCCACTGAGGGTGCGGTGGGTGATAATAGTGGTAGTTGCCTAGACAACTATACATACAGGTTTACTGCTACTGCTCAGCACAAAACATAAATACGGAAAAAGAAACTCGGTTGTATTTCTGGAGATCAGAAATTAATGTGATCGAACAAGGGTAATAATTGGTCTTCCAATCATTTGGGGACTTTATTGTCTCCCTTTACACGTGAACCACCATGCAAACATGAATACAATGCTTGCAGTTAGCAACGACAGAAAACAAACTAATACTAATATAAAACATAGTATATGTTGTATAAATACAGGGGCTTGTTTGTATTTGGCACTTTTTTCTAACACTTTCCTTAGTTGGTTAAACTACATTGTTGGCATACACTTCCATTTTGAAAGGAAATCCAGACGCTCAATGACAATCACGTGACTGAGACGTCATGCGCAAATATATGCGCATGCACTAAGTTATGGCAGAAGGGGGATGTCCTCTCCCAATACCTGCCGCAAATACAAGACGATGTCGTCTGCTTTGGAGTTATGACTTGAGACAACTTTGCGTCGTGATATAAATCGGTCGTTTTCAATCAGCATGGCGGCCAAAAGATCAAAAGCTGGCTATGATGGCAAGATCGCCGGCTTGTATGATTTGGAGGAGACTATCGGCCGAGGCCATTTTGCTGTTGTGAAGCTTGCCAGGCATGTATTTACTGGTGAAAAAGTGGCCGTCAAAGTAATCGACAAGACAAAACTGGACGAAGTGTCGCGGTCACACCTTTTCCAGGAAGTGAGGTGCATGAAACTGGTTCAACATCCGAATGTTGTACGTCTGTATGAAGTGATAGACACCCAAACCAAACTGTACCTGATTCTGGAACTTGGGGATGGAGGTGATATGTACGACTATATCATGAGGCACACAGGAGGTTTAGAAGAAAAACTAGCCAAAAGATATTTCAGACAAATTGTAGAAGCAATATCATACTGCCACAAACTTCATGTTGTTCACAGGGATTTGAAGCCCGAGAATGTTGTTTTCTTTGAGAAGCTGGGTCTTGTTAAACTCACGGACTTCGGTTTCAGTAATATGTTTGCTCCAGGGAAAAAACTTGAAACATCATGTGGATCGCTTGCCTACTCGGCCCCAGAAATTCTTTTGGGTGATTCTTACGATGCACCAGCAGTTGGTAAGATGTTTTTGATATAGTAATAGTGTATTATAAAACACATTCTTGCGTTTACTTGTGTCTGACAGGGAAATTGGGCTACTGTCCACCTGCCTACCTTTCTCTCTGACACACACACACACACATACACACACGCAAACACAAGTACACACACACGCAAACACAAGTACACACACACACACACACACCACACACACACACAACACAACACAACACAACACACTTTTTTTTTAATACTAATCTGTAGTCATGCACACAAACATTGCATTCTCTCTCTGCACTTCCTCCACTGACAGTCTCATTTTGACACACAAACATGCATGATACTTGATAGACATCTGTTGTGTACAATACATTAGTCATACACAAACACAGGTCTTTTCAAATTATACACTTCACACTTACAGTTAAACAGTGCTGCACACTTTAACCAGCACACACACATTTGTATATGATGACACTGTCTTCAACTCTGACACTCTACTCTATATATTTACACAAATACACTGGTGTGGTAATACTGATACTGACATTGAAGGCCAAAGAATGCATGTGGACAAAAAGATTGATGTTGGACCTATACTAGTTGTACTTATAGTGTGCTATGGATAAAGTAAATCTGTTCATGAAGTCAGACCTGACCTCAGCTGACCTAACCAGATCATATAAACTGTTTGATACCAGCAGCGACAGTAGTACTAGTAGTAATAGTTACAATTTATTACTTGTTGTTTTATTCAATCTTGCTTTTGTTACTTTTTGTATTTTTATATTTTAAAAATAATGAGAATCTTTGTACTGTTAGTGTTATTATTTCTATAAAAACTTGTCCACTTTACAATGTATTCTGAGTCATTGTTACTAACGATATAAATGTGGTTTTCGGAGAGAAAAAAATCATAGCTACTTCCTGGTATGTAAATAGTAGCAGTTGCATACATCTTCACTGTCTTCTTCAGTTGATGGTGGATCAGGATTTCTCTGTTTTGTTATGTTAGTCATCTTAATGAAGTATTGTTTATTGTATTCTATAAATTTTGCAAGTGTTGTTTATGGACAGGAAAATTGAACAGCTTTTAAGTAACTTTGAAGTGGCTTTTTTCCCCTATAGTTTTACTTTCAGTTTTAATTTTAAAATAAAAAAGAAAGTAGTGTAAAAATAACAACAAAAATCTCCTTATAGTTATACTTGTTCAATTCATCGTCTTCTGCTTCAGCACTGCAGCATGGATTTATGAAATTAAAAGCTTAAAGTTTTTAGTCTTTTGGAATTATTAATCTTAACAGTCGTCTGCACCCTGTATTAAGGTAGTAGAAAAAAGCTTTACAAATTACTGTATACTGTATTTTCAAAAATGTTAATTGTGTATACTTCATGTATTACTTGATTTATTTTTATGTTTGGTTTATAGAAATTATTTTGTGTGTGTGTTTTTTTTAATAGATAAATTTAGAGTGTGTGCATTGCAGTGTGTGTGTGTGTGTGTGTGTGTGTGTGTGTGTGTGTGTGATTCACTATTTGTGTTTCAGTGTATTTTGACATTGTCAGTGTGTGTGTGTGTGTGTGTATGTGCATGCGTGTCTCTGTGTGTGTGTGTGTGTGTGTGTGTCAGTATTTGTGTGTGTCTGTGTGCATAGAAACTAGTATAATCATAATGTGTGTGTACATCTTCATGTGCCCATATTTGTGCTTTTGTGCACTTCTCCAGACATCTGTAGGTGTTTCCAACTGGCTCTTTCAGTGTTTGTCCTTTGAGTTTCTAATTTTGTTTTAATGGTTCACATCAGACAGGGTGTGTCCCTTGTTTGTTATCACGCTGACTTTTGTTTCTGATAACTGGATAAAGTCAAGTTTGTGACAGCACTTGCGCAACAGGTGTCCTCAGATTTCGCTCTGCCCTCTGGCCTTTCTCTGGTTGTCCTTTGTAGTTTGACATGCTGTTTTATTTTCATCCGTTTATGATGTAAGTAATGTTTGTGCTTTTGAGGCAAGCACTGACTTGATACTCTAATTTTCCTCTGTACAACTACAATATCAGGCTATCAGTCCCTTAAGTAGTAGATCTATACATACATGAAAAACACCACCACAGTTGTGAATATGTGTGAGTGTGTGTGCATGGATGCACACGTGCATGTGTGTGTGTGTGTGTGTGTGTGTGCGCGTGTGTGTGAATATTGCCATGTTCACCTGTGAATGAGAGGTTAACCAACAACTTTGCATTATAATTATTTTATCTGCTGTTTACTAGTTATGTAAAATTCCTTCTGTCTGCTAGTTTTTATTGATTAGTTTTGATTGTTTTGTCCCTTGTTTGGAAAGTTCTGCAGTCACCTCTTATTACTTTCATGAATTTGTAAAATCATTTGGAACCTGGAGTTTCAAAAGGGGGATAAGCATCACTCACTGTGTCATGAATGATTATTTAGGATGATGATCATGATAATGCTTTTTTGTATTAATTTTCCTTACAGTTACACTAACAGCATTGTGTGTATTGTATATATATAAATAATTATTACAATTTTATATACTATTTTATCCAAGTTAGAGAGCTGTTCTCAATCACATGTTGTCTCAAGACAATCCTACATTATTAAAATGTTTTTATCCAAGATTGAGAGTTGTTGTCAACCTGATGTTGTCTCAAGATAATACTAATGATAAATAAAGTAATATATATTGTATTAAAACAAATAAAAAGTGTTTTCATCCAAGATTGAGAGCTGTTCTCAGCCTTTTGTTCAAGACAATACTTTATTGAAATAATGAAAATGTTTTTTGAAAATGAGAATTACCAGGGTGTGCATTGTGAATTCACTTTTTCAGTAATCAAAGATGATAAAAATGAAATAATAATTTGGACACTTACTGAGTTCCTCTGAGTTTGAGCACCTATTTCTTTTCTGTAGCTTATCCAAACTTGCATTCTCTCTGTATCTCTTTAATCACTTCTTGCTTAGGCAATTACTCTTATTGTCTCTTATCATACACAGTCATCCATATTATGGTATGTTTAAAGTCTTGCAGTCATTCGAGAATATATATATATATATATATATATATATATATTATTATATATGACTTTTATTTATTTTTTATTATGACATGCATCCACCACCACCATTCACACCCACCCCGATCCCCACATGTGCAAGTTGCACACAGAGAGTGTCAATGAGTTAAACTTCTTGCGGACTAATTTAGTTAGTTAATGGACCTCAGTCTGATTTAATGGAGTTTTAAAAGTGTGTGTGTTTGTGTGTGTGTGTGTGTGTGTGTGTGTGTGTTATAACAGATCTGTAAGTGTGTCCAATAACATTGATGTTTTAGTTTTTTTACATTGACATTTACGTCACATTTGCTGACGTTTTACAAACACACAATAAAGGAAAGGAAAACAACAACAAATTAATCTTTTCTCTGATTTCAGACATTAAGAATAGACATTGAGTCAGTGTTTTGTTTCACATGATACAAATTATACAATGATGAAGACATGATGATGGATGTGGTTTCAGATGTTTAGACTGTAGAGCTTGGGAATAAATAAAGATTGAATGATGAAGACCTGTCATAAAGATGAGTGATTATTCCACATATATAAAAAAATAAAGACTAGGACAAGATGGTAGTAAATATGAGTTAAGCCTTTTTTGGAGTGCAAGCACGCTGATAGCTCACAAGTCCAACTCGAGATCAGCTGATTCTTTCACAGGAGTTGCAGGGAAAAAACTAATGTCTGATCTGTGGTGGGTTCTATTTGTCAATTGTTTTCCCATCTTGTCCTCTTCAAAGTCTGCTCCAGACTGTTAAAACCGCTTGATTCAAAGGTGCTGGCAGCTTGGTGGATGTTGTGGTGCCATTCACGTCTGCCAGTGGCTTTCGGTAGTCCATTTAAATACTAAAATATAGGGGTTGATATCACAAGTTGTGAGGGCCTTCTTCAGCATGTCTTTGGTACTGCTTCTGGTATGCTCCTCCGTTATGGTGACCAGACACTGTAAATAGTGTAATTGTAAAGAATGATGGTAGGTATGCAGTGGAGGACATACAAATTACAATGTATGTTAAGAATGACAAAGATGGATGTGGTTCCAGACGTGTGGAGTCTGGGAGTCATCCTGTACATGCTGGTTGTGGGAGAGGCGCCCTTCCAGGAGGCCAACGACAGTGAAACGCTTACCATGATCATGGACTGCCGCTACCACGTCCCTCCCCACATCTCCGAAAAATGCCAGGAGTAAGTGTGTGTGTGTGTGTGTGTGGAAGAGTGATGACGGACATGTTCACTTAAAACTTTTTTGGGTTTTTTGTTTTGTTTTTTCCACTTCTATGTCCTTATGTGCTCTTTTTCTATATAATGCATTATTGTATATGTACTGTTTCATACAAGGCACTTAGAGCCCATCTGTGGAGAGCTTGTGCCATATAAGTGCAATTATTCTTATTAAAACTGCACAAATGTAATGAACAATTCAAACTTAACTATATTTACACATATATTATGTAAGGGGGTTTCCCATTGTAATGGGAATAAGTTTTGTGGGCAGAGACTTATCAGGCTTGCATTAGAACAAACAAAAAAAGTATGATTTTGATTCAGGTTTAAATCATGAGTGCATTGTGTAGTGACTAAATCTAAACAGAACTTCTTCTTCCTTTGCGTTCACTCGTATGCACACGAGTAGGCTTTTACGTGTATGACCGTTTTTACCCTGCCATGTAGGCAGCCATACTCCGTTTTCGGGGGTGTGCATGCTGGGCATGTTCTTGTTTCCATGACCCACCGAACGCTGACATGGATTACAGGATCTTCAACGTGCGTATTTGATCTTCTGCTTGCATATACACACGAAGGGGGTTCAGGCAGTAGCAGGTCTGCACGTATGTTGACCTGGGAGATCGTAAAAATCTCCACCCTTTACCCACCAGGTGCCGTCACCGTGATTTGAACCCAGGTCCCTCAGATTGACAGTCCAACGCTTTAACCACTCGGCTATTGCGCCCGTCTAAACAGAACAAAGTCTTAATGTTTGTGTGTTGTTTACAAATTACCGCAATTGTATGAAAATTAAATTTACTCCCATATTTTGGTCCTTTTCGATTAGTTGCAAATAGAAAGACAGAAGTTCACCCCCGGCTTTTAAAAGCAATTTGTAAGATTTGCAGAACTGAATGGATATATTAAAACTGAAAAGATCTCTCTCTCTCTCTCTCCCTCTCTCTCTCTCTATGTATATATACATAATATATATATGTGTATATATATATATATATATGTATATATATATATTATATGTATTTATATATAAATGCATGGCTGTCACCATATTCTGACTAGTGTGTGCGTCTCTGGCAGTTTGATAGGCAAAATGCTGCAGCGAGAGCCGGTGAACAGAGCGTCCTTGCCTCATATTTTGGCTCATCCCTGGCTGAATGATGGAGACTTGTCTCCTGTCGCCTCCTACCTGCCTCTCATCACCAAGGAGATGATATCTGAGGAGGACCATAGCTATGTTGTTCAGAAGATGGTGGAGGGCAAGATTGCTTCTCGAGAGGAAATCCTGATGTAAGTCAAGGTAGAAGTTGTTATGCTAGGGTAGATATCTAGCAGCTTTTTCTGCTTTGGTGTGAGTTTGTGTGCAAAAGTGTGTGTGTGTTTGTGTATGTGTATGTGTGTGCGCGCATGCATGTGTTTGTGTGCGTGTGTATGTGTGTCACTGCCCCTGTGTGCAATGGTGTGTGCGCACGCGCGCACGTTGTGTGTGTGTGTGTGTGTGTGTGTGTGTGTGACTGCCCCTGTGTGCATGGGTTGTGTATGCTCTTGTATGTAATCTTCCCTGCCCCTTTTATTTTCTTTTTATTATTTAGTGAAAAAAAAAATTCCAGAGAGTGGTACTGGTAATAACAGAGTAGTGATACATATTTCTTGGTTGTATACTTTCAGAATTTTTCACATGTTGGAACGCTGCAGCCTAGGTATCACCAGTTTGTAGAACTATCACTGAGTTAATGTTTAACTGTGCGGTCTGAATACATGTACACGAAATGAAAAGCTCATGTTGTTGCACCTAAAAAAAATTGTGCTGATATTAAAGGGGGAAAAATTGTTATGGTGCAACATTTGTTTTCTGTTCTGGATATATTATGATGATTATTGAAAGATCTACATGTTCACTTCAGAAAGCGAAGCAGAAATACAAGAACAGAAGAAATATTTGAGAAAGAAGAATCCTGAACCAGGCATTGTACAGAACTCATACAACCACATCAAACCTGCCTATCATTGTGGTACAGTTTGTCTTCTGCTCTGGGTTGATATGATTGGCCCTTTTTTTCTTTTTTATTAAACGAAAAAGAATTGGTGAAGGAAGAAAACACCACAGGAGCTGAACTACAAATCTGGCACTTGTTGATCAGTCAGTAAGGTCTGTGGAGAAGAACTCTTACACTGTTGATTTTTCAGGTATGTGAAGAACTCTTACACTGTCTGTTGATGTTTCAGCATCTTGTCATTTGGATGAGATGATAAACAGAAGACCTGTTTGCAGGACATTGTTGGCAGTTGGAAAAGAACCAATAGCGGCAAAGGTGTTGTCTTTTGGTAAAAGTCTGTATAAGAAATTCAGTCTGATAGGTACACAAATACAAAAGCATGCACTCAAAGCCTGACTGGGGCATTGGGTTATGCTGCTCTCAAGCATCTGCCCAATGGTGTGGATATGGATTTTTCTGAATGCAGTGATGCCTTCTTGAGAAACCGAGACTGAAAACTTATGTTGCTGGTCTGTGGAGAAGAAATCTGACACTATTGATGTTGCAGGTCTGTGGAGAAGAACTCGTACAACCACATCACGGCCACCTTCTACTTGCTGATAGAGCGGCGGCTGCGGAAGCACCAGCAGCATGAGTACCACCTGTTGCAGCAGCAGCCGTCCAGCGGCTCTCTCCGCAAACAGTCGGCTCCGGCCTCATCCAAGTCCGCCAAGCCTCACCTGGAGCCGCTCATGTTGTCGCCTCGGTATGCTGCTTGTCTTTCTTCTGTTTTTTTAGTTTTATTTGTTTATTTTTTATTTTCTTATTCTTTTGTGGAGTGTGTCGGTCTTTCCTCGTTCATTTTTGTTGTAGATTTGTGCCCAGTTTTTGTTGTCGTTTATCCTTGGGTTTTCCCCATCTGAGTTACATCATTCATTTGTATTGTATATGTATATTTTTTGTCTTGTCTCTTTTTGTTTGTTGTTCCTTGGTTTCTCTTCTGTGTTTTGCTGTTTCTCTTTTAAAATTTTGTTTCTAATTTTTAAGATTTATATTTCTATAATTCATTTGTATTGTAGATTTTTGTCTCACCCCCTCCCCTTTTGCCCTTAATTGTTTTGTTGATATTTTACGTCATTCCTAATAAAAAAAATAAAAAGTAATAAGTGTTTTGTCAATATTTTACACCTTTCATTCATATTGTCATTTTTTTCTGTTCTTTTTGTCTTTTTTGTTGCCTTTGTTTTCCTTCTGTGTTTTGTTAATTCTTTTAAATCTCCATTTTGTTTGCATTGTAGATGTATTGTAGATTGTTTTTCAAATACGTTTTTCTTTTTTTTTGTTCTGTTATACTGTTTTGTGTTTTGAGTCTTTTTATTTTGGGGGTGATGTCAAGTTATATCCTTTTACTAAAAGTTTTAGTCTGGGCTTTATGTTTGTTTTGTTTCCCTGTTCCACCATTGGTCATGTCAGGGAATCTAGGCATCTCTTTGAGTCTTTCTTTTTATTGTCTTCTTCCGTCCTCTCCACTGCGGCATTTCCTTCTTCCCCTGCTCCCCCTCCATCTCCTCAACTGCAGCAGATCTTCATTTGTATGTTTTTCAACAACAGGAAAACCAGTGAACTTGATTTGTGTATTGGTGTGTGGGTGTGTGTGTGTGTGTGTAAAGTCATTTTTTTAGCTGTTCCTTGAGACTGGATGACCTTAATTTTGCATCAGGCATCATGCTGATGATTGTTTTATTATACTTTTGAATCTCCTTCCTTTTTTGTGTTTTCTCTAAAGGTCGCCTTATTGTAAGTGTAGAGTGTGTCTGTTTTGCTTTTGAAGCCTGTTGCTTAGTCTGTACCCTAGAGTTTGTCTTATTTCTGTCACTTAAAGAAAAGCTAGCTGTGTAGATTATTTGCAGTGTCATTGGTAAGGCCAAACAGTTTATTTCTCAATTCTGATGGTGTTTACTTCTCCAGTTTCTCCCATTTGACAGCACGCCACTCCCACCATCACAGTTTCATTCATTTACATGTGAATGTCTAATTATTGATTATTTAAAAATTTTCATTCTGTCATTCCTACAAATTAAAAGATTACATTGTGTTTCTTCAGACTGATTTTTTGTAATGACTTGAAAAATTATGAATTCTCATGTTTACACTCCTGTACATTGTTATGTTTTATTTATTTATAGGTGCTTTCATGTTCCGTAATGTTCTGTGTTTTTGGGTTAAAAGAAAATATATTGTTTTATGCTGTTGTCAGCCTGTGCTGAGAAAAGTTGAAATTTTGTTCCTGAAATGGGTTTTACAACTTCTTGTTCTGTTAACCCTTTCTGCTTCACAAGTACAAATCTGCCAAGAACATCCCTGGACCAGCAAAACATGAAACTACTGGAGAAGGGAAGGTTCATTGATACTGCTTTAACTTGCCTATTTAAAAAAAACAAAAATCAACAACAACAACAACAACAACAAAAAGAAGCAATGTCATGTAACGAAAAGAAAGGTTTAATGGAGAATTGTAGATTTGACCGGTTAAACAAAGCTTCGTTTTCATGCTTAGGGAGTTCTTGAATAAGAATGTGTTTGTTAGAACGTGAAGTGTACTAAGCAAGAATAAACAAAATGGAACAGTGAGAATATTTTCACCAAGTCCACAGGGGAAGTAACCATGGTATGAGTTAACTCATGCCTGAAGTGGAATGAGTTAATGTTATTCACTATTTTGCAAATTTCTCTTTCTGTCATTCATCTCCGGATGGACTGTTACCTTGTGGTCTTGTCCATGAAAATTGTCATCACTGAACTTGTATGACTCTGTTCTGCTTTGAGTACCACAGTTTTTTAAAATTTTTACTGCTTTTTTTTAAGTCCTTTGAAGATGCCGTCAGACTGATCAATGTGCTGGAATAAACTTTGTGTAAGAACTAGTACTTATCTGAAAAATGGTGGCCATTGAGAATGATTGTTTACCTACTGCCGGAAACGGCATTTCATTGGCTAGCAGACGGCAGTCTAACGGCGAGATGTCGTATCACTGAGTTGCCGCGATAAATTTTGGCCGAGAGGAGCAAACAGATAGGCCTGGTTTGCATTGACATGGTACAGTATATAACACCAAACTGGGAGTATAATACGAACTCCCCATTTTAGTTTTTCATGCATGTTAGTCATCTGGAGTGGGAATTTTTGTGTGCAGATCATTCTATCAGTTGGATCACTTGATTGTTGTTGACAGGGGATGTGTTTTTCATTACATGGTGACAGCCATAAAACGCTGTTAAGGTGTGGAGTGCAGCTTTTAGACACAGAGAAGATTGTGAATAATTCATATCCCTATTCCAAAACGAACGTTTGAAAATACTGGAGGTGGAAAAATCATACAGAGTCCAACCATCACAGTTTTTCTTCAGTACTGCAGTGCATCAGCTTTTGTCTTCTCTGGCACTTGAGTCAGCCAGTGTGTTAATGTCTCTCACAGTTGGAAAACATTCATTCATTCATTCATTCGTTTGATTTTATTGTCCTTTTTTGTGCTGTCAATTTTCTTCTTGAAAGTTGAACATGATCAACCCCTTGCGACAGGTTGAGGATAAAGAGTGATGATTATTTAGGCTCACATGCCTAACGAGTGTTTTCTGAACATCCAGTGCAGAAACAAGGACTGTTCTGAGCATGAGTCGAACAGACTGACGAAGGGTTTAGTCAGAAGGAGAAGGATAGAATCCTTTTTTTTCTCTCCGTTTTGAAGCCTTTATCTTTTACAAGCCAGAGTTTTAGAAGTTCCTTTGTCTTATAATTTCCATAAATCTTTGCAGTGTGTATGTACACTACAGTACAGTTAGACATCAAGTCTGGTGACCAGCACATTTTCAGTTATTGACAAGTAACCTGATGATTGAAAAATGCAGTAAGTAATCAGTATAATTTGAAATAAGTAATATTAACTCCTTTTTTTTTAACTACAATTTTTCTGTTATTGCTTACTCCCAAATATTTTTACACTTAACTCCATGTAGTTTGTGTCTGTAAAAATATTCCAGAATGTAAGACACCAAATTTGTTACAGCCAAAGAGTTGATTATCTTCACCCCCAACATCCCATCCCTTTGTCCAAGAAAAACAACCATTGTGGGTGGTGGGGGGAGGTAAAGAGGAAAGTGGATGAGCATTGTTGTGTTTGTGTTGTTAGAACACCTGGGCTGAGGGGCCTGAAGGTGAGGTGGAATGGGTTGTTCACCCCCTCCCTCCAGCCCTTTGTAACGGGCGCCTCTGAGGACGACCTCAGGTCAGGCTTCAGCCATAGAGAATGTGCATCACGGTGTCCACAATGCCGATTAACACCATTCGTTGTCTCTGCTGCTGGTGTGGTCAGGCTGAAAACTGACACCCGGTCGGAGCTTGTCTGCAATGCTGTGTATACAAAATGTGTATCTCTTGTTGAACTTGATATCCTAACACTTGTTGCTTTTTGTTGGCTTGGTACACAGTTTATGACAAAATATTTTTTAACATTTTGGAGTTGATTTTTCTGTTTTTGTAAATGTTGGAAATCATGTGTTCATTTTGGATGTACTGTCTTATGGTTTTTGTATTGACAATGTGTCGGCTGTTTTAATGCGCAAGGTTAACCTGCTGGAACCAGGTCCACAGTAGAGAAGACAGGATGTGAAAATTATGTGTCAAAAGCGGTTGAGCACATGAAACTTTGAAAACATTAACTGTGGAAGTGAGTGAACTTGCAAGTTAAATAGCTGACCATTGCAGAAAAAGTTGAAGAAATCAGTAGCAGTTGCTGTTCCAGTGCTTTAAATTGAGCGAATGTTGTCACTGGATGACATGCAATCTTAGTGATAGTCCATCAAAAAATAAAGCATCCATAGATAAGTACAGTATGTAACTTTTGTAAGTCAAGTTTAATACCAGTAAGAAAAAAATAGCATAAATGGATGATCAACACAGTAAAAGAATATGACCAGTCTCAGTTAAATTGGGAATTACCTTCCTGGTCATTTGCGTACAACATGAAGGAAAAGTAACTGATAATAAGTGATATGCATATATTTTTTATGTCTTTGTAGCATGGTCGCTATATACACAGTATGCATCGTTTATGTACTGTCCATTTGATAGAGAATTGATGTTAAACAAGAATGCACTGGGGTAAAGGAGATCGAGAGAGAGAGATGGTGACTTAAAAGGAAACTTGAATTAAGGAAAATTGTGTGGCTGTCACCTATGGTGGTGTTCTTTGGGTGAAGGGATTTTGTGCTGAAATACAGATTTTATCACTTAGCCAGTCCACACTCAGATACTCGATTCTTTTTTTTTTTTTCTTTTTTTTAAGCATTGTTCATGTTTTTTCTCCTAATTTCTCCCCCCAGCCTTCTGTTTCATCTCAGAAGTTTTAAGTCTAACCCCTTCACATAATACTAAGTTCTAGTATTGAAAATTCTGTGTATTTTTTCAGTGTTGAGAGCTGGGTATTTTTGTCGAGATATGATGATTAGAAACATAAGTGATTCAGAAGAAAAACCTACTGTCAGCTGTGATTGTCTTGCTGAATATAAAAAAAATATTTTTAAAAGTTAATTCTTAATCAGTGATGCTGCAGATGCAAAGGCCAAAGAAAATACCGCTAGTTTATGAATGCAGCCATGTTAGGAATCAGAACATGGACAAGTTTTGTGTTTGTACAATCTGAGAAAAAGTGGACCAGTCACATTTGTGTTCTTGATATTTTGACAATTTGAGTCCATAGTAAAGCTTTGTTTGGCATTTTACAATCTGAAGCTAGAGTGATTTTATCACATAGGCTTTTTTTTCCCTTTCTTTTTCATTCATTTAATTTGGTTGATTTTTGGTTTTGTTTTTTGGTATATATTCTAACCTCAGCTAGAGCTGTGAAGGGCTTTACTGCCAGAGAAGCAGCATGGCAGTTAATGCGCTTTCTTCTTACATGTTGAGTTGACATGCATCATTCTTGATATTGCCTAGTTGTGCCGCAATTGAATGTTAAGCCACAGGTGTGTGGCTGTTAGTATTAATGCACTGGTTAAAAAAAAGAAGATAATTTTGCTTCTGTGAAGGTGAATGCTAAAAAGTGTGGGGAGGTCCCTAAAGGCTGTGTATATTTCGGCCAACAAAAAGCTGGGCTGTTAGTTGTGGAACTAAACAATGTGAATTGGCTGTTGTTATTTATCATTGATGTTGTGCTGTTGTTCTTGTTCACTTGTTTGTTATAGTATGTAGTGTTGGATGGTTGAAAGACACTCCTTGTCATGTATCAGTAATGTGTGACTATGTGTAATGTGTAAATCTGTCTTTCATATCAACAGTCATGTCTCTTTCTCCATTAAGCCATGTGTCATGACAGCATGGTCATATCTGAATGAATCCCTATGTTTATTTTGTGAAAACCTGTCATGTCATGTCCTGTGTGAGTGTGTGTCATGTCTGTACTATCATGTCCTTGTGAAGCCATGATGTATGCCTTTGTTGTGTCCTTGTAAAGGCCTGTGTATGTCATGTCTGCATTGTGGTATCAAAATAAAGTTTTGCGTGTCATGACTAGTATCTTTTTTATGATAATTCTAGACTGCTCCAGCCTACCTTCAGAGGGCCACTCTAATGCTGCACATTCTTATCAAATCTGCATTGCTACACACACACACTCACACACATGCATGCATGTACGCATGCACACACACACAGGCAGGCATAACATCTAGTTGTAGTCATCAAGGTTTCAAGGCCAAAAAGTGTTGAAGGGCAGGAACTCTTCTTTGCAGATGATCATGGCATCATTTTTGTATGTCTTTGTTTTTGAAAGTTTTAGAATACTCACTTAATGAACACACAGTGCTTCCTTTCCATTTTCAAAGTGTCAGGGGTGCATATTTTTTGCATTATCAGAGGCCCCGATTTTTTGTTGTGGTCAGTCGTATGATTGTGATAAACATGTGTCCTATCTAAAGTGTCAGCATGTAGCAAGATGGCTCCATTTTGAGGTAGACCTTTCTCGTGGTGACCCATCCAGAGCAGGCTGGCTTGGTTTCAGATACTGATAGCCTTGCTTGCAGTCTGTCCTGTGATAGTGCAGGTCATGTTTGGTCCAGGTGACATTGTGTAGGGAATGTGGGAAGCATTTGCTAGCAATAGCAGTTTTCAGACTGATGAGTGTGTGTAAGTATTGTAATTTGTATGCATGTGTGAATGTTTGTGCGTACGAATGCATGTATCTGCATATATGTATGCATTATATTTACATGTGTTGACAATATCCACAAACACATTAGCGTTTGACTTGTGTATAGATGTGTTGAAAGGTGTGTATATTTACACACATGTACATTCCCTGTTCCTGTCTTTATTACAGTAAAGTATGTAGTTTTGGAAGTTGATAATTAATTTTGTTTACAAATACATATAGACTTGAGGAAATTAATAATTTTTTTTATGAATACAGATAGACTTGAGGTAAACAGGCAGTGATGCTTGGTGCAGACTACTGCTCAGGTTATTTTGATCAGAATGATTCTTTTTTTTTGTTGCTGTTATTTACACTATGGTTTGAGATATATCATGAAATAGTTGACCCTGTGGAAGGTCATAACTTAAAATAATTTACTGTAATTTTTTGGAATGGTTAGTGAATTACCTCAGATTGATTGATTTGAATTAGAGAATTTCATTAGTCAGATTGACTTATTTGCTTGTGTGTTAGTATTTCTCAGTGACTTCCTGTTTACTATATATTCTTTTGCTTAAGTTACTGCTGTATTTCTGTGTTTTGTGACCTTCCTTTGCTAAAATTCTGTGCACATATGTCATGGTTGTCCCGTGTTGAGTTGAGTTGAACTTTCTGGCTGTTTCTCATTGTTCTGCTCTTTCCCTTTTAGTATCATATTTCTCTGTGTGTGTCACTTTCATTTGCTGTTTTGTCTACATTTGTCTTGCTTTGTCATGTATCTGTTGATTGATTTGTGTGTGTTGAACTTGAGTTGAACTTGTGCACTGTTTGTCACGCTTTATCACACATTTATTGATTGACTTGTTCGTGTTGAACTTGAGTTGAACTTGTGCACTGTATATATACATATAGCAAACAGAGAGAGATGAAGAAGACGAAAACTGCACCCATCCCCCCAGTCCGTCCGTTTCAAATCGGCCCCATCTCCCCGTCCATCCTGGTCTCCCCACCTGTGGAAGAGTCTACCACCAGCCCCGGGCCATGCTTTGTCAAGAGCCTCACCACCAGCATGACACTGGACCGCCGAAAGAGTGGCAAGAAACACCACCAGCCTCCAGCCGTGTCTGGCACCGTCAGCCCACATGTGCCCCCTCTGCAGAGGCAGAAGTCCTCGCCAGGAGAGAAAGCCACCCCCACCAGCCAGAGGAAGAACTCTGTCTCCGGCATCTCTGGAGACCATTCTCCCCGCCTGGTGAAGAAGAACATCCAGATGTCCAAGTCAGACCCGGGGGCAGGGTCGAAAAGGGCACCCTCTACACCAGTGTCAAAAATTGCCCTGCTGAGTTCCTTCTTCGAGCGCAAGGCCAAGGAAGCGGCAGCAGGAGACAAGAACACCAAGTTCCGCATGGGTTGGCTGACAGGACGCAGTCGTCGCCCTTCCAACTCGTAAATGGATTTTTTGTTTGATTTCTTGCCCCTCTCTTTGCAAGCCTTTTGGAATGTTGCAGTCTTTGGAATGCTGTAGATTGTCTGGGTGTAGATGGCTGCTTGGTGAATAGTTTTTTCCCGGTTTTTGTTTGGGACACTGAGAGAGTTGCTTGGATCTGGTGTGTGTGTGTTTCCTGTGCTGACTGTTTGTTCTGCCAACTTTTGCCAGGAGCTTTACAGGCTGCTGAAGAGCATACAATGCATTTTGCTTTTTTTTCTCAAGATAAAAAAGAGAAAAAAGAAATGCCCTCCCCCGCTCCCTCAGTCCCCTTGCTCCCTTTTCAATTGTGATTTTCAGGCTTGCTTTTCTCTCCTTGGCTGTTGATTTTTTTTTTTTTTTTTTTTTAATCAGCCTGTGTGAAAACAGCATGTGTTTGTGTGTGGAATGGAGAGCCAGTGACTTGATTGTCAGATGTCATGTATCTGACAGTGAAGGTTAGTGCATGGCTGGGTATCACTGGAAACTGAGATCAAATTATGATGTTGCCTGCTAGAGTAAAAATAAGTTCTGTCTTGCCTGTCTGAAAACAGAAATAGCAAAAAAAAAAAAAGAAAAAAAAAAAAAAGTAAGTTGCAACATTTACAACAGTGCTGAGAAGAGAGCTGAGTTAGTTTTATGTGTAGTGAGTGCCTTGTTGATGTGTTTATAACTTAAGATGATGAAAGGGTTTTAGTGAGTTGCATGTACTGTTAAGATTTTATCTACATAATGAATACTTTGCTGCTTTTTTTCAGTCTTGCCGGTTACTGCCTGTGTTTTTTTCTTTTGTTTGCTTTCCAGGTTTTGTAAATTAACCAATGTATGCTGCTGTTGTTGAGTTCTATTATATTAATGTAAATAATGACTGTTTCTCAGTGATTGTTTGAGCTGTTCACCACAAAATTAAAGGGTGATTTTCACAACAATTGATAGGTCAGGAAAAACACCTTCTGTCTTCTTCCTCCTTTGTTTGTCATTCTACCCTCCTGAAGGTTCAGCTGAGTTGCTGAAATTTCAGGGTATATAAAACTTTCGTAGTGTGTGTGTGTGTGATTAAAAAAATTTTTTTTTAATTTTATTTTATGGCTGGATTGTTGCAGACAGTCATAAGGGTATGGTATCAGTTGCTTATGATTTCTTATTTTGTGAAAAGAGTACAGAGTTGTCCTCATTGTCATTAGTATCTAATCTGTAACATTGGAGAATTGCCTTACATGTCCATATTTGTGTCAACTAGTAATTGAATGGCAGGTGTGTTTTTTTTGTTTACAGTGTCATATAGATGTACTGTGGTCTGTATGTGTAGATATACTGTGGTCTGTATGTGTGTGTGTGTGTTCGTAGCTGTTTCCTGGGTATTGAATGGCATTGTCTTACCTTCTCAGCTGGACAGTCCATGGGTTTTCATAGGTAGATGGATGGAAGTATACATGAAGAGGAAAGTGGATTGGTGGATGGGGCTCATCGAACATGGACTGTTTCATCAGATCTAGTAAAACAAGAGTGTTGTGCATGATGGTTGATCTAGATGAACATATCTGGTAACACACTGCTTGAGGTGGACAAGACATTGCAGGAGTATGAAAAGGGTGAGGGGCAAAATGGGAGAGAGTTTGAGAGAGACATGATATGCAACACCACTGTGATGATTTGTTTAGCAAATGTTAGATACAGTGTAAACATCCTTTACAAAACTCTATATCTGGCTCATTTTCCAGGGCAGGAAATGTATGTTGACATGTTTGATGTGCATGGGGGAAAAGCCAAAAGTGATTTAAGTTGTTATTTTAAAAATTTTATTCAATTTATGTTTGTTGCTTACATTAGTTACAAGACAGAAAATGCATGCAAAGTGTTCAGTGTGTACATGGCACAGATGAAGATGCTCATACTGTGTTAGTTTTCTTCTTCCTTAATAGAGCAGAGAGTGCATGGAATTTTTTCAATGGCTGTTTTTATATGCCTGTTGTACTTAAGGTGGAAGCATTTTGTTGCACTGATATGCATTTTTGATGACTCTGAAACAGATGAATTTAGATAGTGCCATGTTTATTTGACATGAATGATCCATTTGCATTTTTCGTTTCTGAAACTGTGTTGCATGTTTGAATCAAATTCTCAACATGCTAACTAATAAATTTGCCTATAACAATGCCTCATGTTTCATGAAGCAAAATCCAGTTTTGTTTCTTATCCCCTCACCCCCACTTCAAACCCATCTTCATTTTTGTTGTAGCATTCGACAGCGCGTTTTGGAGTCGCTGGAAACTCCTGTTTCTCCGCCGGCCACGTCAGTTGCATCTCAGAGTCAGAGTTATAAGCTTGAGTCTGTTGAACCCATGCCCCCGTCACCACCACCGCCCCTCGAGAGTCTGCCCATCTATGTGTATGTTGGACGTTAGTGTTGTGACGGTGGTTCTCTCTCCTTTGGCTGGGTTTCCTCAGCTGGCTTGTTATTATCATCATTATCATTTTTTATTTGCACATTTTCAGTGTATGGCACCACGCTACCCTTTCCGTGCTGATGCTTTTGGGAAGAGAGGCTTTGTCCGTTTACATCACTGTTATGTATCCTAAGGCTTTGTGGATGAAGAGGGTCTGTTGACATCTCTGTGTTCATGTATTCAAAGCTTATGCTGCACCCTTGTTCTGTTGGCGTGCGGGGATTTTTTCTGCAAAACTTTGTTTTAAGTTTTTGTGTGATTACGTCTTTTGTTGACAGCACCGTCTGTGTATTTCTTCTGTTGCTTGGAGAAATAAGCAAAGGTTGTTACGCATCCCTTGTTCTGCTGGTGTGCGGAGGGGGGAAAGAGTTTCTGCAAAGTTCTGTTTTGAGTTTTTGTGTTTGTGTGTTTTTAAAACTGCACCCTCTGTGTGTTTCTCATGATGCTGGGATAAAGACAGGGTGTTGATGCTCACTGCCTGTCCTTCAGCTAGACTGCTTCATTGAACCTGGGGAACCACTGGTTTGGAATGGAAGTACCCTGTATTGACAGTTATCAGCCTGGTCAGAGATAAAGGCTTGTGGGGGTTTGACTGGCACCAAGAACTTCAAAAAGAAGGCTGTTATTGTGCTGTTTGTGTCATGTCTGTATGACACTCAGCCTTAGTCCTCTCAAAGGAAATGTTACTGTTGCTACTCCCAGGATTGTAGGGGCATTGCATACCACACCACAAGCCATCCATCTTTCACGGTTGCTTGGCTAGATTCCTTGTCCTTACTTGGCGCATGCTGATTGCAGTGAAGTAAGAACTGGCAATATTTAGAAAAAGAAGACACAGGTTTTCCATTCAAGTGCTGGGTTCATGCTACATAAAGCATGGAATGGAACACTTTGTATAAAATCGTTAATTGTACAAATACTCCCCATTCCATGTTAAATTTACCACAGTTGGGATGGGAGTGTGGCCATCACCAACTCAGCTGTTGCTTCCACCCAGTAGTTCTGGGGCTGCAGCATTTGTAGGGATCCAGCAATATATGTTCACAGGTCTCGTACATATATGGAGTGATGGTCTGCAAGAGAACACAGAGAATGACAGTATCTCATTCCACTGTCTCTTTGTTATGATGCTTTTTTTTCACTTATGAAATTCTGAAAACAACAGAACTGGTCGCATTAATGCAGACACAGCAGTGTGGAAGTAACTGGTTTTCTGTCTGAATTTCTTAAACACATGATTCTAATCATCCCTTTATCAGGCAGTTTTCTGTTTGAACTTGTGTACGATCTGCTTGATGCATTGCTTTCAGTCCCAAGGCTTTTTGATTAATTTTTTTTTTTTTTTAATGTGTGTGTGTCTTTTCATTTGTTTTGCATCACTTATATTTTCAGAATATGTTTTCATCTCTCCCTCCCCCTCCCCTCCAACCACCCAAACCCATGCTTTTTCATTCAAGGTTTATTGTGATTTATGGATATTTTCAGATTTATCATTGTTATTATTATTGAACTGGAAAATGAATGTTTGCTTGGCTTTCCTGCCTGTTACACTTCTACGCATTTTTACACCTGTTCCCCTGCCATTTTTATTTTCATTATTAACATGTTTGTGTGAAACTTTTTTTTCCTGAATGATGTGACTGAAAGCAACGTTTCACTGCTCTGTCTTAGAGGAGGTTACACAATGGTTAGAATCTGATGGACTGGTGCCTGGGCACAAAGGTGATGATGGAGCAGCATGCATTGCATGTGCACTGGATCTTTGATTGCTGTTGCAAACATATGACACACAGAAGCTTTCCAAGACTGCTGCTCTGTTCTTTGCTGATGCATGCATCTTTGGATATCTGCCTGCACCTGTTTACTTCTCTATGCTGCCCACCTTGTTTAATTCTGGAGTATCTTGTCCACTCACAGTCAGCATGATGGCTATGTGTGTGTGTGTGTGTGTGTGTGTTCGTGCGTGCATGCGTGTGTGCACACGTGTGTGTGTGTTTGTGTGTATTTTAATGTACCTACTTTCTCAGCTTACAATAATGACACTTTTATGTAGCACTTTCAAGCCTTTCAAAGCACACTTCAATAACATGTCAGTCAGACACAAAATCACACACATTTTAACTCACTTATCTGCAGCTTATTTGTATTTTGTTCTATTTTTGGCTTGTCATGCAGTGAATTTCTGTACCTGCATTGACATTCAACTAGTATTGAGTGAATAGTCCATGCTCTTAATGCAAGAGTGAACGAGTGTGCATGCATCAGTATCTTCAGTTTGTGTCTGTCCTGATCAGAATGGGTGGTTGGGTTTTTTGCTTGTGTGTTTTCAGCATGTTCTGCTTCCATGAGGCTGGGGCAGATTTGGTGGTGGTGGTTTATTTTCTGGTGTAGGGATGACCTGGGTTCTATGGCTTGCTTTGCTTGCATGCTGGATGTGGGAGCTCTTTTAAAAATTAATTTGTCTTCAATGTGGATTTGTGTGTGTGTGTGTGTGTGTGGGAGAGGAGGGGGCAGGGGGGGTGCGGAGGGTGGGGTGTGGGGGTGTTGCGGTGCATAAATTAAGTGGATGCAGATTTTTGTGTGTGTGTGGATATATCCAATGTGAAGCAGATTTTTACTCTGTAGCTCTGATGTAATTGTTTTTTTTTATCATGATATTAAAATGATAATAAGAAAAAGAAGCAGATTAATGCTCACACCTCCCAGGTACGAAACTCATGGTGTATTATAAAGAGTTATACTGACTTGCTTAGATATGCGTGCATCAGATATGACACATCATGCATACTACATAGACAAATGTGAGAGCATACAAGTTCGCAAACACACACACTTGCATACACATAATATGGTGTGCTGTGTGGTATAAATGTGTGTGTGTGTGTGTGTGTGTGAATAGATGAAAAAGGGCGAGAAAGACAAACCATAGAATCCTCAGGCAGATTTTATGCAATATAATTCCTTTTTGAAACAGAAATGGATAGGCAGACCTGGGTCAAAGCAGGCATGTTTTTTTGTAATATTTAGAATAGGGATTTTTTTCTTACTGCTTGAGGTTAAGCATTTTTAAGGTGTGAGGTTCAGACTTTCATACATTACAGCACACTGATAGGATAGGCATCAGAAGTTCATCAAAAGATTTGGTGTTAAAATTTGAGTCTTGCATTTGCACAGAACATGGCATTTATTTGTGTGTATGTAAAGAAGAAGGAGAAGAATTAAACATTTTAAAAGCACAATAGACAGATGATATTATGATGATGACATTGATTATACATAACTGTGTTATCAGTTTAACAAGGCAGAATGGTTATACTTCACTATCTGATCAGTGTAGTAAGAAAGAGAAAGTTACTACATGTGTGAATTGGACTTTTTAAGTTATTTTCAATATTTGTAACTTGATGAAAATTTTATGTAGACTGAGCCAGATGTGGATGAATTGGTCTTTGTAAGGTTGTTTTAATTGACCTTTTAACATTGTTTTAATTGATGTTTTGTGTTCTGGTCCACTAGTTTTGAGAAATGAATGGTAATCAGCCCTGAAATAGCCTCATTGCGATTGGCCAGGCTATAAGCAAGTTGGTTGTTTTGAAGAGGAAGGGAGATAGGGAAGTGTTGCTCTTCACTCTTCCCTCCAGTGGCTGTTGGGTTCTGACGAGTTCAATGCTGTGTGCAGGGTGCAGGAATCAGGAGACCCGAACACCAACGTGGGCACTTCCCACTATGTGCAGTCTGTGGCCTCGCCCACGGGGCCCCTGTCCCCCTCCAAGGATGCACTGCCGTCTGGCGCTGAGGGCAACCTGCTGGTCCCGCCAGGCACGATGGTCACCCGCAAGTGTTCCCTCATCAAGGAGGAGTCTCTGGATGAGTATGATGAGGAGGAGGAGGATGACGTGGACATCGACGCTGCCACCATCAAACCCGTGAAGTCTTTGGAGTCGCTGGATGACTTGGGGACCACGGGGCACCTGAGTGTGGCGGCCACCTCTCCCACCATCCCCTCCCCTCCCGCCGTTGACAGCATCAACCCGCGGCGGCCGCTCAAGTCGGTGTGCAGCTCTCCGCAGCTGCTGAACCAGATCCATGAGGAGAACGAGTCTGAGGATGATGATGACGTGGTGCCTCTGAAGCTGTCCACGCCACGCCGCTTTGCCACCTCCAGTGGGCACCGCGACAGAGGCTCTACCTCCCCGGAGATCCTGCGCAAGTACGAGCAGCGTAAGAAACGCAGAGGGGCGGGGCAGCGAGGAACCAGCTGCAGCTCGTCGGACGCCAGTGACACAGATGACACGGAGAGCCGGTCCCGCAAGGAGAAGCTGCACCACAAGTTCATCCACCGCAGAGACTCCAGCGACCACTCCAGTGACACGGACGGCCCGGGGAGCAACCTGGGCAGCAACGGACGCTTGGGGACAGGCAGCAGGAGCAGGGGCTCTTCAGGAGGATCTCACACTCGAGGGGGAAACAGTGGGGGCGGTGGTGGAAGAGGAGGAGGGAGCCGTGGTGGTGGTGGTGGTGGCAAAAGTGGTGGTGGTGAGAAAAAGAACGCGGACAACCGCAACCACAGCAACAGCACCAACAAGAACAGCCTGAACAACCACAAGAACAGCCAGTACCATGGGGGGGGAGGAGGGGGCTCCAAGGGCTCTCTGACCGATGCCAGCCTCAAGCTCCTGAGCCGCAAGCTGAACGAGATCAGCACAGGGGTGGGGGCGCTGCTGTCAGAGTGCAGGGGAAGTGACTGTGATACCAATGACTCTCCCGTTCACCTCCCTCCCTCCACGCCCCGTTCGCTGGACGGCACGGGGTCAGTCAGCTCGGGGTCGCTGCAGCGCCACAGCAGCCTGCGGAGCTCCTCCTCCGTCCACACCGACCCCTACCACCCCCTCTTCCCCCCCCGCACCGAACTCTTCTTCTCTGCCTCCTCCTCCCCCACACAGTACCTGGGGCAGTCGTGCGAGGTGGAGTGTATAGGCAGGCCCCCGCTAGTGGAGCTGAGTGAACTGTCGCAGTGCGTGTCCAGCCAGGATGGCCGGTGCTGGGAGCGGGTGGAGCCGTGCTTGTCCCAGCAGTGTGGGGGTGTGGCTCCACTGTCTGGCTCTGCCTTGTTACATTGCAAAGCCCCACCCCCTGGCAGTGTCTCCACCATCTCCAGCAAGTCCAAGTGCTGTTCTGTTGTGTGAGAGCTGCCGGGAGAGGGGTGAGGGGGATATATGTGTCTGTTTGCCTGCTCTCTTTGGTGTGGTCCATCCAGACCTACAAAGCTGCTCTGTGAATTGTGGTGGTGAATTGTGGTTTGGTTTAATGGTGGTGTGGTGTTTTTAAGTGACAACAGTCTGCTTTTGTTTTGTTTTTTTGCGTGTGTGGGGTGATTTCACAGACGAGGAGGTGTTGACAGGAAGAGGGTTAGTACCCACGGCTGTCCTTTCGTTTTTGTTTTTGCTCAGGCTGTCTTTGGTTTGTCATGTTTTGCTTCTTCTGAGTTGGTTTGAGTTTGTGAGTGATTGTCTGATACAGGCGACAGGTGTCTGTATGGATTGTCTTCTATGGGATATGCGTTTGTGTGTGTGTGTGTGCGTGCGTGTGGGGGCTGTTCATGTGTGTGTGTGTGTGAGTGTGTATGTGTGTGTTCACACACATGGTGGGAATGTATGCTTGTGGACATGTGTGTGAGCTTTGTGTGTGTGTGTTTGTGTGTGTGTGTGTGTATGCATTTATGCATGTTTGTTTTGAATTCTTTTCTTTTTGTTGCTTGACTTTGCCTGATCAGTTGGCGTGTATACATCTGAATGCATGTTTAAGTTATTATTCAGTCATATTTTGAAATGTCATTGGAACTGTCGTGGTAATACAGTTTCTAAAGTAAAGTTTAGTTTATTATAATGGCTTCTGCCTCTTTTTAATATTTTATTATAACCTGTGTAATAACTCTTGATAAAATGTGGATGACAAAAAAAGAAAAAAAAAGAAAAAAGAAAAAAAAATGAAGGTAAGATGTGCAGTATGATGAGGATGGTGGAAAGAGGGGAGGGGGTGAAGTGATCTGTTGATTATATCATGGTGTAATTCTGCCTGGAATACTCCACACTGTATTGAGCTCTATATCCAGTGTATGCTTTTCTTTATACGTTTACAGTGAAGTGTCTCTTTAATATGTCCATGTATCAAATAATCCATCCTCATGCAACAGTGTTGCGGGTAAATTTCAATTATTAAAGGTTAAGTGTGGGGAGTGTGGTGGATTCACCTTCACAATGAAGGAGAAGGGTCAACTGTCTGGAATTGCAATGTATGGGGATGGTTGTCATGCTGTCTGCTGACTCTTTGTCAGGAACCTTGTACCACTTCTAACAGGGGGTGGTTTTGGTGTTCAAATGCTTGTTAGATGATGATGCTGTAATGTAGTGAGTGAATTTGCTGTGTACTGAGGCACACGAATGAAAAGAATCAGGGAAGGAGGGGGGTGCGGGTGGGGGTTACGGGGTGTGTGTGTGTGTGTGTGTGTGGGGGGGGGGGGGGTGCTATTGGACAGGAATAGAAAATAGTTGGTTTCTACAGGTGTGTTTTATGATTAGATATGAAATTTGAAATGATAGTCAAGTTTTTAAACTTGCCATGATACAAGAGATGATAAAGTGATGAATTTTTTTTTTAACCAAGCCGGTGGTGAGATACTACTTATATTATTCATATATATAGTATAGACTTGTATTTTGTAATAGTTGTATATAAGTAAATGTATATGAATTCTCTTTGGAGCTAGTTATTTGTGATGGCAGGCAGTATGATAAATTTTTATTGTTTCTAGTCATGCATGCTGCTTATATTTAGGTTTCTTGTTTTGTTGTGTGTCTGTGCAGATCTTTTTTTTGTGGGTTTTTTTGTTGTTTTTTTTTTTTTGTTTCAATAATTCTTTTTAGGGAAAACAGCCTAAAACTAAAACTTAAGTGTGCACATTGTCACTGATTTTTTTGTACCCAGACAACGTGCCATTTTGCACAGATTTTAATCATAGGTTGAAAAGAGGGAGAGAAAAAACAACAACAAACAACAAAGAAAAATAAAAATCAGAATATCATTAATTAGGTATAGGTGAGAGATTGCCTATGGTTATTGACCTTTGTTTTCCCTCCCTCATGAGATTTCCTCCCCTTACCATACATTCTTCCCGTCCCCCACATACAGCTTCCTCCTCCGTTTTCCCCTATTTATAGTATACTAATATATTACACTTCCCTGACCTCCCATCAGGACCTGCTCATAGATCTGCATATCAGTTGTTACAGTTAGCTAGTCATGTGATTTGTGTGATGCATCTATAGATCTAGGATGTTGCTCTCTTTACAGGGTAGTTGTTAGATTTTGCATAATTTCTCATTATTGAATCATTGTGGGATGGTTCAAGTTTGGTATCCCGCTGATTACCAAGTCTGCATGATCGTTCAATCATACACATATCAATCATGGACACATTTTGAAGATACAGAGCTTGTGCCAGGGTGACTGGGTTTAAATCAACACTTTCTTTTTTTGTGTGTACAAATCAAATCAGCAACATGATATATAATGTGCACAGCTTATGACAGTGTATGAGAGGCAAAAGAGAAGTTTTTTGTTTTATTTGTGGATGCCTGTGTTTATATTTTTCCATTGAATGTTCATGCTCTTTACTTGGTGGTAATGTTTGACTGAGTTGCGTTGATATCCTGGAATGCATGGTAGAATATTCACATGCATTCACATTCAAATAGTTTTTGACCTGCTATTGCTCAAGTCCCATGGAATGTAATTGGAGAAAAGAAAAAGAGAAAAACAGTATAAAGCGTTGAAATCGAAATAAATGAAAGTGTAAGGGAGACATGGGGATGAGAAATGGTGTGTAAATGAAACTAGCTTTATTAAGAAAATAAAATATAATAAAGAAAAATAAAAAGTAAGAACAGAAAAAGTAACTTATCTGCAAAACTGAAGGTTTTCATGCCAGTAAAAATGTTGTTTGGTTTCTCATCTAGATCATGATTATATATATATATATAAAAAAGAAGACAGTGTTTGAATCATTGTTGTGGAATTTCTTCTCATTATTGAAAATGTTACGAATCACACTCATAGTCTTAATTTTGTAAAAAAAATTTTTATATATTTAAAAAACATTTTTAAAGAGGATGGGTGAAGGGGAATGGAGATGCTTCTGTCAGTGGTGTGTGTGTGTGTGTGTGTGTGTGTGTGTGTGTGTGTATGTATGTGTGTGTTTGTGTGTGTTTATGCATGCTACTTCAGTCTAGTTTCAGTGGTGGTGGTAACATGCTTCCTTTCATTTAAAAACAGTTCCAGTAATAAAAAAAAAAGAAAAAAGAATGTGACCCATACAATTTTTTTAGGAACACAGGTGTTTTCGGTTCTGATACTGTTAGTGTTATGAAGTTATTTGAAATTAAGGTATCCTTTTATTTATTAGAACTTTTTATGGTCAGATTATATAATTTATAAATCATCATGTTTTTAGTTTTCTTCAAATACAAGTGTTTGTTGCTTGATGCTTGGAATTTTTTCATTTAGTTTTTCTGTGAGATGTTTTTCAAAAACAGTTGTGATTTTTTTTGTGTGTGTGTGTGTATTTGTTGTTTTAATTGGTTAATGCCAGTGGTGGCAAAGTTTATTTTGTTGTCTGATTGATTGGTGCGAGATTATTTCTGAATCTTTAGAAGATTAATGTTTTATTTTCATTGTTAAGAGTTTTACTCTGTTAATGATAATTTATAATGAATAAGTCAATATGAAATGATTTCCTTTCTGACTGTTGTTTAATCAGACTGGTGATTTTTTCTTTGCGTTTTATGATTTTGAATGGTTTTCTTTTTATATGATATCAGTATGTATACTATATGTACAGATACAGTCTGTAAAGCATGGATCATTGTTGATTGTATTTTAAATTACATTATTTGAGTAGCAACTGTTGCTGAAACTTGAAAGAGTGGAGAAAGAATGGAGTTGGAGTGACACATTTTCAGTAAAAGTATCTTGGGTTGTTTTCATAAACGCAGTGGATATTTCTTTTTGTTTAACTTTAAGTTAAAAAAAAAATTAGAGTAGAATAAATTTTTTCAAAAAAAAAAAGGAAAAGAAAAAAAGATGAAAATACACTGCACACATTCTCTCCCACTCCCTCTCTCTGTCATGCTCTGCCACTCTGTCAATAGTATCATTGTATCTCTTTCAGTCTTTGTATTTGTTTCTGTGGCTTTCTACTCTTGCAAATTACATTAATTTTCTAAGTCAGTCTCTGAAAAATTGAAAAGAAAAAGAAAAGTAAAAAGGGGACTGCAGGGGTTGAGTAGTGAGGTTAAAACATTTTAATTTTTATTAACTCAATAATTGAGATTAAAAAACTGACAAATCTTTCAGTATATGGTACCTAGGACTTTAGATGAATTATATCTCATTTGATCTTGTGAATTTTGAGGTAATGTTTCAATTAACAAAGGGAAAAAAAAACTTCTTAATTTGTGTGTGTGTGTGTGTGTGTATAGTATGTGAGTTTGTGTATGTCTATTTGATAAAATACAAATGTAATAAATACTTAATAGATCTATAATGTTAACTTTAAACTGATTTATATTTATTAACAAGGAAGCTGTAAAACTACAGTTTTCATTCACGTACAGTTTATACCACAAAAACAAGTTTGTATTTAAGTAGTTGTACATTATCTCAGCACTGTAATCAGGCAAGGGACAGGGAGTGCTGATTTAAATGGATTTACCCCTGAAAAGTCCATCGATGGACTGACAGCATTGTGGAATGGACAGGACAACCATTTGCAGGGACCCAGGCTTTGACACACAACCAGCAGACCTGGAGGAATCTGGTGAACAGTTCTTCTGTGCAGCACCCTAGTGGCTCTCTTGGTAGAGTTTGAGGGAGAAGAAAAAGTTTGTTGAAAGTCATCAACTTAATGAATAATACTAATACTAGTAATAGGGTCTGTGTCACAAGTCCACAATGGAGGGCAGGCCAAATAAGTATCATTTATTATGAGTATCATTTTAGTGTTATATCTTTTTCCATCTTCAGTTTTTTTTTCATAAATCAAATCAATGATATAATTTCCTCTCTGACTGTGGTTACTTATTATTGATTTTTTTTTCTAGTTATTTGCTTATTATCTCATTTGTCCCCATATCATTTTGTTGACTCTCAGCCTCATTCTCAAACTCAAAGCCTTACCAGTGCATTGGGTTTCTGCATAAGTGAGGTGTCTGCCCCCTTTCCCTTTTCCCCAGTCCACAGGGGCAGTGTAATGTATATTATATGGATCAATCCACACCATTTGATAATAATGTTATTATTATCATTTGACACCTGTTTGAAGATGAAGGGAGACAATCTTTTTGAGTCGCAGATGACATTCTGTGACAAATTGGGTGACTCACTCTTTAGATGTAAAAAATCATGAATGAATATTTGTTCGTAAAGCTGAATCTTTACATAGTTTGTCAGCTGTACAGTATTTGTATATATTTATATATAGCAGAATGAAATTAGTTTTTTAAATATTTGTATCTTCTTATAAATTTTCTTTTTTAACACAATGTATCATTTAGGGATTTGTGTGAGTGTGTGTGGGGAGGGGGGGATGGAAGGGTTGGGAGGGGGGAATCAGTGGGGAGTTGAGGGGTGTAGGGGCCACTGGTTAGTGGGTGGGGAGGGGGTTGGCAAAAGATATAAAAAGATTTCTGTAGACTAAAGTGCACTACTATCATAGGCCTCCATCGGTAGGTGTTGACCATGGATAAATCGTAGTTCATGTCTGACCTCCTTGACAGCGCTTCTTGTGGCCGAACAGGCTGATGCGTTAATGACAGTCTGTCACACAAGTCACACCGCTGGATTGACTCTGTGTTGTTTAAACTACAGCGTTCCTTTCTGCGCTTCCATTTTTCTTCTGCTGCACACATCAGTCTTTCTTCTGATTTCAGTGGCTTGGTCACTCAGAGTCAGAGTGGGTTTCCAACTGGAGCGGGCGTCTGTGAGGTCCTCCTAGTGTTCTGTGTCAATTTCAAGAGCCTTTAAATCCCTCTTGCTGATGTCTGTGAAGTGCAGCTTTGGCCAACCAGTGTCTCTCTTGCCTGACGTCAGTTCTCCATGTAAATAACTGAAGAAAATTTTAGATGGGAAATGACACACTGTTGTATGGACACAGAGAGAGAGAGAGATGAAAATGAGGGATTTGTGTTTCAAGTACTATTAATACTGGTATTAGTTTATAGTCTGCATCATAAAATTGATAAATTATATTTGGAGATGAACATATTTGAACTTGATTATATTTATGAACAGTGCTCATGAAATATGGTCATATCATAATGGATATAAAAAACACAGGCAGGATATATTATATACTCTGCTTTTGATGCGTCATCGGTATGCATATGATTATGGAAGTAATGTATATTTTTGTCATTCTCTGTAACTAAGGAAATGTAACTTATTATTGGATGTAAACTGTATCATGTCTTGATCCATGTTCCATTGTTAATGAACACTGTTGTTTGGAGAAAATAACTGATCAATTAACAGATTATGTTTATTGGGATGTTGTGGTTTACAGTCTGAAGTGTTTCTTTTTCTGGTGAAATTTTTAGCTTGCTTTGTTTTTTGAAGTCGTCCCTGGAGTGTTAATTGAGTTGCTTCAGATTAATGACAGACAGGTTTACAGGATGTCTGGAGTGAGTGTAAGTGACTGCTGATAAAAATTTCAAATTGCCTGGTATGGATGTATTTCAATCACTTTAATCTCGCTTGTCATAAAAAATGCAAGGAAAATAGGCTTGTGAGTGACAGGACAGCATAAGATAGTACAACAGTAAAATCATGTTTTATAACATACATTTGTTAACATATAGCACATTCAAAATGTACAAAACAACGCAATATAAAATGACACTGGTTCCAAAGGATTTGTTATAACATTGAAATATTGATTTATTTATGCTTGTTGTATTATAGAAGAGAGTCCACAACAGTGGCAGAAGGTGTCTTGTGTGATTTACAAAAAGGGAAAACTCTGTACTGGAAACAAGGTAGCCTGCTCTGTTGTAGTTGCAAGATAAAAGGAAAACAGCGTGCTTTAGACACAGTGGGTATATACATATATGGATATTCACTGCCCCATTGACTGTAAAAGGCTGTGGGACCTTTAACCATGTGTTCCTAACATGATGTGCAGAACATGGTTATATAATAGAAAGTGACTGAACAGGTGATGGCGACTTTTAAATGATTCCTCACACCCCCACCACCCTACTTTAATTTCTTTCTTTTCTCTTCTTTTTATTCTATTTTTTTGTTTTAAAATACTTTGAGCGAGGAAAAGTGAAGTGGGTGCTTGTATTTATTGTGTGAATTGGTGCCATTGGATTTTGTTGTGTGTGTGTGTGTGGTTGAATTGGAGACTTGGATGGGGGTATGAACGATGGATGTATGTAACTGTTGCAGGGTGTGTGTTGTGTGTATGTAAATTGTAATGTAGCAGTTCATGGTCACTAGTCACTTTGTGATCTTCAGCTTGTCCTTACTCCAGTCCTTACTCAAGGTCTGATCAGGGCAGTGGGTTTATGTGAAGGTTGGGCATCTGCTGTTGTTTTTTTATGCAACAGATGTGGTGTAGTGCGTATGGATCAGTCCCCATGCTCTGACACCTCCTTGAAAACTGGAACTGACACTTGCTCCAGTGCTGGCATTGTGAGCTGAGAGAGATGTGTGTTCTGCAGTGTGCCGTCAGTTCTCTTAGTGTGATTTTTGATGAATTTGAGAGAGACTTGCTGCTGGAGAGCAGCATGTATTTGACAAAACTTGAAATGAGCGCTGGTTATTTTTGTTTCAGGTGCTGCTTCAAAAAGAAATTAAAGCGGATATGGTGTAGCATGTATGGATCAGTCTGCACACTTTGACGTCTCCTTGAAACTGATACTGTTTTGGGGGGTTGGCTTTGACTGCTTTTGAGCTCTTAATGAGACTGAGAGAGACGAAGTGTGGTAGGGTATGTGTGTGATTTTTTCTTTTTTCTCTATTTCATCAGTGATCCCAACTGTGTTAAGCCTTGTTGGTCCTTGTTGAAGACTATAGTTCCGATCCACTGTCAGGCACTGTGGTATGGTTAGAGGTTCCACCACCTGCCCAATATTGACAGACCATGATGGTCATCACACAGTTTATCATCTGCATATTGTCAGGGCTTCTGTTTTGTGGAAAATCAAGAACCATTTTTCTCATGATTCTGGGGAATCCCAGATTTTCCTTCAGAGGGTCACTTGAAAGAGGAGTCCAATGTTGCATTGCTACACACACACAAAAGCAGGCGTACCTTCTAGTCATGATCATGTGGGTTTCCGATCCCCGAGGGAAAGCACTGTGCAGCATTCAGGATTTTCACCCTTTGATCTGTTTGTCTTCATCCCAGAAATGTTTAGCTTGTCCCAGGGACCCACTGGTTGAACATGCAGAGCGTTTTTTCCCCATTTTCAAAGCGTCAGGGATGCACATCTGTACGTTATCAGAAGCCCTGCTACAGGCAGCTGTACTCCGTGGTCAGGGACAGCAGGCATTTGTTTTTCTATCACCTGTCCATTAACCGACACAGACCATGACTGTGATCAGATGTTGTGAGCATGGATTTGGTTATCTGCTGGAAGTTGTGTCTGTGCATGTTGGGGGGTTTGATGCACCATCCCTGCAGAAAAGCATGGTGAGAAATTTTCCACCTTGAATTAATTCACCCAGCAGGTGGCACTGGCATTTGAACTGGAGACACAGGACCTGACAAACCCTTAGGCCAGAAGTGGAATGCTATGCACTAACTAACTGGTTACTTCAGTCAACAGGCAGCCCCCAGGCTTTGGGTTTCTAGCTCATTTCTTTGTACTGTTTTTTTCATTTCAATCATTTGCCATCTAGTTATGTGTTTTTAATTTTATTATACTTTGTATTTACTTTTTTATTTTTTTTTTATACTATTTTATTTCTTAAGTTGAATTATGAAAAAAAGAGGTTTATCCAAACTTAGGGTAGGAACAATTTTTTTAAGCAGATGAGGTGTAGTGTTTAAGGATCAGTCTACCTGCCTTGACATTTCCATGAAACTAAAATCATGGTGCATTCCCCAGCACTGCAGTGATGTATGTTCCTCCACCTGCATCCTTAAAAAAAAAAGAAGAAAAAATCAGATCTTTTTTTCAAATCATGCTTAAACTGAAAGTAACAGGGTGCAGGCCAAAGTTTGGTTAAATCACTTTTGGAGCTGTCATTTGTTTGAAAAGTGATGCAGTAATTTTGCTGTGTTTAAAAAATCTTTTATGAGCTGTCATTTGTTTGAGCAGTGAATGCAGTGAGCCTTACTTGCGTTAAAACCTGTCATTGGAGAATGAACTTGCAGTGCCCTTCCCATGACTACCCTCAGATTTGTTGTCCTTTTACGTTACTATTAATCATGCCTACACATAGTTTTGTGGATACATTTACATCTGTTTATTACATGTTTCTATTGTTGCCTCTCCAAACCTTTTGTGGTTTAACTGCCTAAAGCGTCTGTGGACTTGAACGCCGCTGGTTCGATGATTTTGTGTTTTGTTTGTTCGTAACTCCCTCCAAGTCCGTCTACATTGCAAGACGTGATTGATTTTTGATCTGATCCTAATGTATTCCATTGAACTAGGCGTTGTTGATGGCATTTCTTGTCTGAATTGACTGAACTTTGATGATGATAGCATGGCTTTGAATTATGTTAAAAAAAACAACAAAAAAGATTGTTGTCTTGCAAATGATGACGGCATGTTGGTGATATAGCAATGTTCTCCTGTTATCAGTTGAGAAAATACCTGTTACATAATCATTGGTACTAAGAACAGATCATCATCCTACATGGTACTGGACTGGCTTGGTTTTGGTTTTCCCCGCTTTGTTGATTGTCATTGACATGATCCCCCGATTAAAATATGTTCAGCAATAAGTGTTTGTTGTTGTGTGTGTTCTGATAGTGAGTTCATGTGCGTGCTTGATACACTGACAGAGAACCATGAGAATCTGTGTGGTTGAGAAGCTGTAAAGTGAGGTTCACAACCTTGTCATGTTGTCCCAAACTAAAAGGGACCTCCACAGCAGCACCAACATCATCTTTGCATACATGATCTTAACACACACACTACCTCCAAGCAGTAGATAGTTTTTGGAAGACAGACTTTGGGTAACTTTTACAGATTTTTTTTTATCTGATACAAAAAAAGACAGTGGAAAAATCACCCCCTCAACTGAACATGATCCCATATTTGATATGTTTAAAAAAAAAAAAGGTAAGGAAAATTATGACAAGTACTCACTCAACCCAACATGATCGAATATTTGATATTAAATGAAAAAAGACAAGAGAGGCAAGGCCTTCAAGACTCACTTGTGATGCACTAAAAAAAAAATCTAATCGTTAAAATGTGTTCTGTATTTGTTATTATAAAGCTTCGGGTTAAAAGAAAAAGAAAAAAGAAAGAAAAAAAGTTCTTACGGCAGATTGGAACCCCGCGTGTTCGGGTAAGAAGAAACTGTCTCATCCATTACACTATCGTGGCTCCTTAACTGACGTTCAAAAATATAACATTTAGACATGCTTTTTTAAAGGGCGATAAATCGATTGTGGTATTCACAGTGAGAATGCTGTTTAAATCATATTATTCTGGTGTATCTTGGGCATTCTTTATGGGCAATTAAAAATTCTTTTTAAGTCCACAGTATTATTCTGGTGTATCTTGGACATTCTTTAAGGGCAATTAAAAATTCTTTTTTTTAAGTCTGTGGTAAAGGAGACGTGGCTATTGCCGCAATCACACTACAATATTTAGCCATTTTCTCTGGATCTAGATAGATGTACAAGTTTAGTTACACCCGGTTGACACGGTCGATTCAATTTCTCTTTTACGTTCATTCTAGTTTTATAGTTTTAATGTTGATGTAAAAATTGAGTATTTTGTTAAACTAATAACATGTGGAGCCAAGTACAAGTACTTCTAAACGTCGTGAAAAGGACTTCATTTTGAGAAAAGTCAAGACTGGAAATTTTTACGTTTCATCAATTCAAGGGCATTAACTCTCATGGTTTATTATTTTTAACTGTGAATTCCAACTGATTCTGTGGATATTTTTTATGGCAGTTTGGGGCATAATCCAGTAAGTGATGAGGCATTCACAAATCTTTCTCTGAATAAATATTTAACGGTCTCCTCCAACTTTCCATCACATGTAGTCGTGTATTGTCAATTGAATATAGGATTGAACGGGCAGGTCAACAACTTGAAACAAATGGTTCACGTTCATGAAGAATATGAGCACGCGCTTTGAATATGTATAAATATGTGTACGCAATTGATTTTTGCCTATAACCTTCAGGGCTCAGCCAATAGATCTATTAAGTCCACTCGTCATAGTGATTTTAGTATTTTCCAAAAAAGAACACTTGGGCGAATGAACATAGTGAAAGCCCTGAACACCGAGAGTAAAACACACAAGCTTTTTATGTATTGAGTATAATTTCAAAATGTAATGTTTAAGATGAGAAAGATCAGTTTAAAGCAAATTAAGCCCCTTAGCATTAATTACAGATTAATTTCCCTTTTTTACTATCTGCACCAAAGACCTGCAAAATAAATATAACTTCCATGCTTAGCAAAAGAAGTTCCTGTTTGAACAAAAAAATGACTGCTCTTGTTGTTGTGTCAGAATATCAGATCAAAGTGCCAAATTTAGAGAATCAAAAACAAAAACAAAAAAAACCCATTCAGTTTGCATATAATTTGGCTTCTTTTTTTTTTATATTTTATTTTGCCCATCCCAGACGTGCAATATTGTTTTAAACAAGATGACTGGAAAGAACTGAATTTTTCCTATTTTTATGCCAAATTTGGTGTCAACTGACAAAGTATTTGCAGAGAAAATGGTAATGTTAAAGTTTACCACGGACAGACAGACACACACACACAGACAACCGAACACCGGGTTAAAACATACTCACTTTGTTTAGACAAGCGAGTCAAAAATTTGGACCAGTAAAGGCATGATTCTTATTCATGCACAGAAACCTAGTGCATCACTCTAATATTGTCCATTCCAATTTTTCACCAGAGAATTATAAATTGAAAAAAACAAAAACACTTAACATACCATCCTAACTTTTGAATCTCTGCAACTGAAATTCACCACAGCTTTCTCTCTCTCTCAAAAAGAACATGTCACCGAATGTATGACTCATCATTCGCTTTATTTCACAAAGGCATAATATGTATACGTACATGGTTCTCCACTGGATTGAAATCCCACAAAACAGTAGAGAAAAGAAAAATGATCAACCAATTCAAAAGCCAAGTTTTTTTCACATCAGACTGAGTGATAGAACCTCACTACAGTGAATTCATACAATCATTAACATTAAAAGACAAGTTTTGTCATAGCAGAGCGTCATCCTGAATTTGAAGAAGATTCTGCCACAGGGTGGGATCATGATGCTGTACAAGTCAAACATACCATCAAGCCGGTGGAGAAATTAATTGCAATAATAACAGAATGACAACAGTAATTGGATGAAATGGAAACAAAGAAAGAAAAAGAACATGATTCTGAGAAACGACACATTTATTTGCTAATGCAAGTCTTAACTGCTCCACACACAAAAAATGGCTAGGACAGTCTCAGATGATCAGGAATTTTGCTGAATGTCCCATCACACATACCGATGACTGTAGTCAAACCATAATTTTTCTGAATGTCTCATCACACATATGACTGTAGACAAACAATAATTTTGTTGAATGTCCCATCACACATACTGGTGATTGCAGACAGTCAGTCTCACAATGGATAGATTAAAATAAATGAATCGGGTAATGTGACTGTGATGACAAAAGTGATGTCATGAGAAAACTGTGATTGTAGACAGTCTCATAATGGATAGATTAAATGAATCAAATAATGTGATTGTGATGACAAAAGTGATGTCATGAGAAAACTATGATTTTAGGATTGCTGGGTGGGGGAGGGGATGATGAATGTCCACTCATTTACATCCTGAGTCATCAGAGGGGATGATGAATGTCCACTCATTTACATCCTAAGTCATCACTTAAACTAATAACCTCACCTTTCAACCCTTCAAAAGAAAAAAAGAAAAAAAAAGGAATGACAAAATGGGTTACTTTTTGTTACATGAGCAGTAGAAACGCTCTTTGTGCTAACCATGCTGGAGGGTGTATCAGTGAGCTGGGTACATGTGTGAACTCTGCACATAATCCAGTTGAACGTGTGTGCCTGTCGGGTCATTCTGTGTGTAATGTGAAGTGCATCGGAAACCAGAGAAAGCAGCAGAATGAATGTGATGGTTTCCTATAATTTTTTTTTTTTTTTTTTTAATTTAAAGAAAAAAGTAAAGAAAACTAAAGTTTACCACCACCACTGCCTCCACCAGAAGTTTTCCAGACAGTAAATAATTATGAATTAATAAAATATTAAATATCAACTGAAAGTGCAGAGCAAGAAATGAAAGTTAATTCAACCCCACGTGAATCTGTACCATAAAGAGACTGTCACTGCAGCTAATGATTCCATCACATTAGATCTGATTTCAATAAAACTGCAAGGAAGGCTGCAAGCTTTGGCCACCATCACACACCGGAATTGTGGCCCTACTGAGCAGTCAAGTACCATACACTCGCCCATCAGGGTATAATTTAGATTTTTTTTTTTTTAAATTGAAAAAACAACAAAAAGAAAACTTTCAAATTGTGCTATCTGCTAAAAGTGCTATCATAATATTACCAATGTATCAGATCTTCACATGTTCTGATTCCATCTTGGGAGAAGCCAAGGGTAATCATTTGAAAAAAAAAAAAAAAGTTAAAAGGTCCCAAACCTTTTACAGCCAATGGGGCAGTGAATTCAAATCCAATGTGTCTTGGGCTCAACAAAGGAAGGTGGGACCCAGTCCACTCCTATTACTGTTTTAACTTTTCCCGACCAAAAGTCAGGTATTGATTCACACGTGGATGAAGTTATGAAAATTGGGAGTCCAGTGCTTTTCCCAAGGGCACAATGCAATGCCCTAACCACCAGTGAACACTGAATTAGAATCCCAATGCTTTAAACGGTTCTGCCACAGTGTGATGGTTATACATATTCTGTGAAACAGATGTAAAAGCGCACACTATTAAGTATAACTTTTGACAGTATGTGGATATGACACAACAAACACATCCACACTGTGCTTAGATATTAAAATGCCCTCTTTTCAATAAATCAAAACTGAAGGGGTTTTTCTTCTGTCTTATTTTTAAATAGAGTTTGGCATCAAGAACCTAGTATGAAGAAGTATTATGAATATTTAATGTTTTGACACAGTAATAAAACCATTAGATTTAAATATAATTTTAAGTCACCTTCAACACACACACAACAACAACTAAAAACAACACTGCCACAGATATGAACATGAAGACAAAAAACTAATAAATGAAAAAGGCCTTTGTGAAAAACAACAACCCCCATGATAATAATATATGATGCTTTCCTGGTTCTGCGGTTTACATTGACAGAAATGATAATTTCTTTACAATCTGTTTTGCCGATGGGGGTAACTGAAAAAAATCTCTTTAAACAGCTCTACCAAGATACCTGTGTGCTGAGATAATAATAGTGCATTTTCTTTTGTTCCAAGGTAATAAAATCATGTCTGTCAACTCTGGTACTGGGGAAGGACGTGAATTTTCTGATACGTCTGAAAGTCAGAAACATGCCGTGGAGATGATTAAAGAATGCAGGTGATAAAGTAAACATAAACACTTTGTGCACTACACAGAAAACAACCAAATCAACAACAAAGTATTAATAAATCAGAATTCAGAAACAATGTTCAGCTTTCAGTTTATATTCACTCTCCTTATGGTAGTCTGTAAACTCTGAAACACAAAAACACCCACTAGCTCTGGGCAAAACAACAGTAATAACATGGAAAAAATAGAACAACACTGCTGGAATAAAACAACAAAAACAACAACAACAAAAAACAGAAAGAGAAAAGAATATTCAATCAGAAAACATAAAAACACATGCCACACAAACATTACAAAGGTCGACGAGCAAATGATGAATCCCTGCCTTTGAAACAATCACACCAAAGTTAGAAATAAGCTGGAAAACAGGAAATTATTATAAACAAAACTGACAACAAACAGCAAACGTTAGAAAAATTAAATGGGAAAAAAAGAAGGAAAAAAGAAGAAAAAAGACAAGCTTGTCAAGTCACAAGATCCATCAAAGAAGAAAGATGATGACCTTGTAATGTACTCTAATTTTAATCAGATTTTGAATTGTACTGATTAATGACCATGCCTGCAGATTGTGAAAGAAGTGTTTATGCTTTGAAATCTGAATACTGTATTTTACAGACAATACTTAAAAAAATATTTTCTTTTTTTACATTCGTAACACTGACCCACATATTGTTTCATACAGTTCACCAGAGGATTAAATCTGTTGAAACGCTGTCATGAATCAGAATCGTATCTTGATAGACCTCTGAGCCCAGAAGTATGACGTTCAGTGGTGAAGAAAACAAATGCAACCTTTCCCATGAATCAGAATAAAAACAGCTCACTTGACTGGATGGACTGAAGAAAGCGGAAACTGACAGAGCAGACATGAAAGTAGATGATGCAACGTGCAAAGTCAGTTCTGAT